>WEKX01010230.1:46015-66246 GCA_013390025.1 Pitta sordida | reverse complement strand
TTGTGGATCCCTTCCAACTCATTATATCGTGTGATCCTGTGATCCTGTGAACCAAATATGTGTAAGTTTTAGCTAGCCTAGTTTATGACTCGTCTTCTGTGTGCAAACAGCGGAACACTCATATTGTGAGAGGCTACCTGGTATTTCGATAGTTGAGCTTTTTCTTTTAGAAGCACAGAACAAAGGAATTTGACAATTCAGTTCTTGAAAATCTTTTATTCCCTTCAAGAAGAAAGATGAGAGAATTGAAAGAATGGTCTGAATCTTTAAATGAACTCAGTCAAGCAGTTCTCAGGGGTAGTAGCTCTGTTATCTTTAGACAGGGTCATCTTATATGCCATGTATAATGAATTCATAAAATGGTAGCCTGCTACTTCAAGAATGTTCCTGTGTCGATACTTGCTCCCTTCTGAGTCTCAATGTCAGTTATGACTTTTGGTCAGGTTATTCTGAATAAAAACCTCTAAGATGATGGCTGTAAAAGGGTAATGTCATGATATAAAAAATCGTAGTGTTGATTTAGTAAAACTAACTGGTACAGTATTTTAACTTTTGAATTAATTCTGAAATATTACTGACAGTAACAATCATGGGGCCTTGTTACGATCTCAGGCCTTCATTGCATATATTGTCAGGACAGAGCATATCACACTGCTGGAATCTATTAGCTATATCACAGCAGAGAGGTCTGTCCGTGCAGCTTTGATTGGAGGTTTAAAAAAAGCTAAACCTCTCAAACGTATTGCATCATATTGTTGCAAAATGTGGAATATGTAATTTTTTTTTATGAAAGGATGTTTTTTAATATTTGATCTTTGCATAGCTTCAAGCCTAATCAACAAAAAGGGAGATTTAATACAGTAAACAGATAGCTAACAAGCTTTAAGTGATGTCTAGGTATTAGAAAAAAAAAATTACTTGTTGGTAGAATTACCTTGTTAAGGTTTAGGCCTTAGNATCATCCTACCTATAACACACTACCCTAATATCTAGGTCATGCCACCAAGAACTTCATCCAACCTTTTCTTAAACACCTCTAGGGACGGTGACTCCACCACCTCCTTGGGCAGCCCATTCCACTGAGAGATCACCCTCTCTGTGAAAAAGTTCCGCCTAATGTCAAGTCTAAATCTCCCCTGACGCACTTTAAGACTGTGTCCTCTTGTTCTATCACTGGTAGCCAGAGAGAAGAGACTGACACCCAGCTGACTACAACTTCCCTTCATGTAGTTGTAGAGAGCGATAAGGTCTCCCCTCAGCCTCCTCTTCTCCAGACTGAACAATCCCAGAAGAATGATGTACCAGTCATATTGGACACAAAGAATGCAGAATTTACGAGCCACAGGATATTTGATAGAGCTCCTAAGATAAAGAAGAAACCAATACAGTTGGATCTCCAGGGAGGTTAACAAAGTTTGGGAAGAATGATGTGCCTCTGTACCGCGGATCTTGTTCGTCTCCTGCAAAGCACTCCATCCAAGTAGAATGGCAGCTCCCCACCCTCCAGCACTCTGGCACTGTTTTGGCACTGCCCTGCTGTGTGTTGGTGTTTGTGTCAGAGCTCCCCAGTGCCTGCGGCCACCCCATGCCAGGAAAAATGTCTTTTGTGCTTGTCCAGGGACATGGGTGCAGGGAGCCGCCCGCACCACTGTCCTTGTATCTCTCCAGTTGGGTAGATGTGGTCTCTCCATACTCGGGGTAGACGTCTACCCTGAGAAAGTCTTGGACACCACATCTAACCTGAGAGTATGTAAATCTTTCATAACTGCACAAAGAATGTGCCCATGGTTCCATGGTTGTGGGTTCGATCCCTGGGTGGGCATTCACTTGGGAGTTGGAGTAGATGATCCTTGTGGGTCCCTTGCAACTCGGAATAACCTGTGAACCTGTGAAGCCTCCTCGCTTGAAGCCGAGCCGAGGGGAGTGGGGCGGGCGACACTTGAGCTGAGCTGCTGTGGGAGAAGTGTGCGCCCCACCTGGCTCCTCTGCAGCTGGCCCGGGGCAGGCGCCCAGCCCGGCTTGCCTCCCCAAGCTGGCCTGGCTTGGGGGCCCACCACGGCTCGCCGCCCCAAGCCAGCCCACCTCAGGTGGCCCCAGTGGGGGGGAATTTGCATATTCATGGATGCCTGCTTTGAATATTCATGCATGTCAGGTCGCACATGTGCAGTCCCAAAACGAGCCTCCTTAATCACTGAAAAATCATGCCATTAAGATGTGAAGCTGCTATCCGGGGGGTGCAAAGTGGAAGGGGGCCAACTGTAATGCCAAGTGAGCAAACGTGGTGAAACCAGCTCCAAGTAGGTAAAAGTTAATTCTGGCAACTGCTCACTCATGAACCACCAACCCAAGAAACCCACTGACCCAAAAGAAGAGAAAGTCTGAGTATGCAACTAATGAGCATGAGAAGCAAGACAATAATTAACCAATAGAAGATAGAATACTAATTAATATGAAAACTATGTGACTTTTAGTCAATGAAGGCTGATTCATTTGTTTGTTGAAATATATAAATAGTAAAAACTTTTGATTATTAGTGTGCTTGTTTTGTGGAATACCACCAAGAACCCAGGCTTGTGAAACTCTGGAATAAATAATCAGTGTCTCTCTTGAGTGTGTAATTATTGTCTTGTTGCACAGTGTGTAACAAATCCAATTTCTGTTGGGCAGCAGCATCCTCTGTGAGTTTGTCATGAGAACTTAGACAATACATTCCGCATTTTCTTAAACTATAGTTTCAAACCATATTTAAATATTATGCTTGATAAAATTTCAAATCTCCAAAATCTGTGTAATAAAGGAAAAGGAGATGAAGAAGAGAAATTTACTACAAATTTCTGGGTTATAAACACACGAATCCCAATAGTATGCTTAAAATACAAGAATAACTCATAAGATTTTAATGTAATTAATCTGTTCCTATAACTAGTATTCATGGTGATGAACCTTTATGTTTTTGTATGCATCCCTTTCTTAGTGTAAATTCAAGTGTACAGAATCAACATAGGTTTGATTTAAACTGAGACAACTCTACAAACATCAGTGAAGTAACACCAGTTTTAGGTTGATTTTTTTTCTGATGGTGGTGATTTTATGTCTTTAAATATATTGAAATACCCTGAGAACATGTAGAGATTAAGTTTTCAAAAATAATTTAAAAAGGCAACTGTGGGAACAGGAACAGTCCACTAATCTGATACAGAGTACACCCGGAAGTCACGGGGGGACGGGTCTGGGCAGGTCCCACGAGTTATGAAACCCCTGAAGATAATGAATCCATGAGTTTTCAATTACACCACACCCATAGCCACGCACCTTCTACTAATTATGTCTGGAGGGCAGTCCTGGGAGCATGACTTGCACTGTAGCACCTCATTAAAGTGGAGGAAGAGCCTTTTGGTGCTTCCCAGCTGCAGAATCTGGGGTCTGGGATGTTCTGCGCACACGGGCAGTTGCACGACTTGCTGAAAATCCAAGCACGAGTAGTTGGATACACGAATCTGCAAACAGCGAATATGTGGGGGTTCTGTGTATATATAATTTGCACCATCTTGTACCTCAGAAGACAGATACTACGACCTGAAATGGATTAATATTTGTCTTCTTTATGAATCCTTGATAATAGATAGGATTTCACATAATTTCACATAATCTGTCATTTCTTAGGTAGGATTTATAAATATGAAGCTATTTAATGAAAAGTTAATAGTCTTGTTTGCAAGATTTCTACTTTGGCCTAATCCTTTCTTCTCAAGATTTGTATGTAAAAATGCCTTCAAGACTTTTCCTTCCATGGCCTGAGGCTTGAAAGGGAGAGCTAAGGAAAGACAAACCATATGAAAATTCACCTTGCAGCTAATGTGAAACAGGTGTATTGATTTTTAGATGGATTCCCTTGATACTGTTCCCTCTGCAGCAGGTATGAGACTGAGGAGACATGAAGCAAACTGCAAGAAAAGGAAGAATGCGGGAGAATCCAGAAATGCCAGGCAGAGATCTTTCCACCAAATGCTCTGGAATCCATGTGTATACCCAGAGTAACATATGTGAGCATTGCCCTGAGCAAAGTTTGCCCAATGTTTATTACATATGGAGGCATTCGCTTGGGAGTTTGACTAGATGATCCCGTGGGTCCCTTCAAACTCAGAATAACCTGTGAACCTGTGATCGTGTTAATTTGTCTGCAATGTTTCAAATATAAAGGGCAAATATATCTGCTTTGCATTCATTCGTATTAAATATGGTGAGACTATGGGAATGCAGATGATTAGATTTAAAGCAGGCAGTTGACAATGGGTGGGTTATTTAATTTGGCCTCAATCCCACATAATAAACATTTTTAACAAAATAAATAACTGAAAGTCAGAATATTCTTAAATATATTTTCTTAAATATATATTTTAAATACACATTCTTAAAAATTCTTAAAAATATTCTTAAATATAATTGTCTTTACTTAGCTCAAAGTTTAAGCACAGACTTTCAGAATTTGCAGAGCTGAAGCTTTTCAGGCTCTTCACTGACGGATGGGCTGGTTAAAAATATGCTTACTTCTACCTATTTCTTGCATCAGAGTAAGCAATTTCAGAATCAGAACATGAAAATATTTGTTAAAAATGACATAACTTCTAAATATATGATTTATTTTCTATCAGTGCTATCCTTCATGAAGAAAATGACAAGGCAAAAAATCAGAAGCAGCAAACCATTTCTCTGGCTTTGTGACTCATATCAGGTAAATGGTTGATTCATGGTAGCTCAGAATCTAATCTAGTATGACCCAGTTGTATCAGGGTGAATTTGGCCATGAAGTATCACTCATTCCTGGAAGCATGAGTAACAAAACATTGACTCCACAAACAGTGTCTGTGATAGTTTGTACGCTCAGGTCTCAAATACCACGGTACTGCGGGTCTTGCCCCCAACCCGCACAGCCCTCCATCAGCGTAGAGTGGCAGCTCATTCATATGCAATTTTTTCCCCAGTCATCCCCGCTCCCTCAGCTCCGGAGCGGCTGCAGGACATTCCCGGAAGTTCCTTGTGCACTCAGGGGAGTGAAGGGGGTCTCCTCTGCCCTGTCCCTGCCTGGGGATTCCTCAGGAATTGTGATGAAGGGGTCTCTGAGCCCACACCACCTTCCAAGCAAGTCCTGGGCTTTGGCTGCCGCCAATGTGGGAGCTACAGTGGGCCGAAGAGGCACCACAGGGCTGTATGGACTTTTGAGCTCTGCCCAGCGTGTTGCCTCCCGCAGGACATGCCTGGCATGGCACAGCAATAGCTGGGGCCGGCATGCATAGCTCTTCTGACACTTAAACATGTGAGAGCAGGGGCTTTGGTGGCACCATGGTAACGCTGGCAGAGCAGCGCCTCAGTGCTGGAGAGAGGTGCTGAGGACATGCTGCGTTCTCTAGGAATTTTGCAGGCTCCGGGATGCACCCTGCAGTGGCCAGACTAGCAGAAATTAAATCCATGTTTTACTTTGGCAAAAAATTTATGTACAGTTGGATCTCCTGTACCACAGTACCACGGGTCTTGACCCCACTTCGCTCCGGCACTGTTTCGGAACTGTCCTGCTGTGTGTCGATGTTCGTGTTGGTGCTTCCTGGTGCCTGCGGCCACCCCATGCTGGAAAAAAACCCTTATCCGCTCAGCTGGGGACACAGGTGCAGGGATCTGCCCATGCCCATGTCCCGGTGTCTCTCCAAGTGGGTAGACTTGGTCTCTCCATACTCAGGATAGACATGGTATCTGGTCTCAGACATCAGCAGTCCATTCAGTGGCTTTGGGGGCCGGGGGAGAATTTGCATACTTATGACTGCCTACTTTGAATATTCATGTGTGTCAGGTCACGCATGGGCAGTCCCGAAATTAATTGCAAAAATTTATTGCCTCCTTAATTGCTGAAAAATCACACCACGAAGATCTGAAGCTGCTATCTGGAAGGTGCAAAGTGGAAGAGGGCTGTCTGTATTTGAACCAGCCTTTCAGCAAAGTAACAAGGCTTATGTAGAGAAAGGATGGTTTAGAGTCTATTTATTTAGTTAGTTAGTTATTTGTTCTGTTCCCCCCCAATACTAATCCGTGAGAGATGTTGAGTTTAGATCATCTTTCTGTTTGTGTATTCATTTGCAATCCATTTGTTGAAATACAAAGCTAAAGCTGATTTTTGGAGAAGTCTGTACTTTAGAATATTGAAGACTTTCAGAAATTAAAGATTTTTAAAATGTAATCTCTTCCAGGAGGCAGCAAGGTCTTGCCTTGCAACATCTTGCCAGAAGGTCGTCTTGTTAAAAAATGACTGAATGATTTATAAAGTAGCATTCAAACTGATTTAATTGTTGAGGCTGGAGGAAATCACATCCTGAATTTGTTTCAGATTGAACTATACTAATGTGCAGGCCAGGATTTCACAGCTACAAGTTTGCTGGTTCCCCCTCTCCTTTCATTTCTTTTCTCTGTCTTCCATTGCCCCTTTTCCCTCCGTCTTTTTCCTCCCATATGCGTTTTTTTTCTTTTTTTTCCTCTTCAGCTTCAAAACAAATTAGCTTAATTCTGATTTAGTTTGAAGGGATAATGGAAGTCACATTTTTCTTTCTTAAGCTTCCTGCTAATGAAGGGCAGTGCTTGAATAAGTCTGTCTTTGGGTTTATTCAAAGCTCTCACACTTGCCAGAGCACGTGATGAAGAACGTATGTGAGTTCAGTTCAGTGAGCCACTGAGAAATAGGTTGCAGTTTCCAGGAGTAATAAAGGTTTGGCGTGGGTAGATTGTGAGATGGAGCTTTGAGTTATCATATGGCGCATCACTCATTAGTGATTAAGCTTCAAAAGCTTCAAAACAGTGACCATTTCATGGAAGATAGTGAATATATTGTATACTCGCACTCCTTCAACTTTCTTTGTGCCTTCAATCCTGTTTTCTTGTCTCTTTTTAAACAGTAGCTTTAGAAAGCTTCTCTCTGACTTGGTCTATTTAATGCTCTGTGAAATGAGATCCTGAACCAACTCACCCCAATTCCTCTTCAACTTTCATAAAGAAATATGCTGAAATGTAAGACCTGCAAACAGGTTTTCAACATTTTTATATGAATACAAAGAATTTTCATCCTCTTAGGAAAAAAAAAAGTTCATCTTTCCATTTGCCAGAGTGCATAGACCTGCTCTCCTGCTGGTAGACACCAGAAAACTAGTAGAGAAACTACATGTATCTCTTAATAGCAGTAATTTTACAGTGTTTCCTAGTGCTGACTAGCATGACATTTCACTTGCACTTACAATCCAGATGTGCCTAGCAAAATTTATTAAAGTTTAAACATTTAGTTTTCCTGCATAAGTTTTAATTTTGATTACCTTGACACATATCAATTTCTTCTCCTGGAGTCTTGCTTGCAATATTGAAAGTTCAGAGTAATCCTGCAAATTCATCATACTTGAAGTGTTTGAGTAAAATGTGGATGCACTAATGCATTTATATCGTGGAAAGCTCTTTGTTTGGGTGTTCCCCCCCCACTGTACTGTACCCTAGGTGTTATCCTCAGTTAGGGTGTAGGAGTGACCATTTAATCTCCTCTGTGTTTCCATGCATACAGAAGAACTGTATTTTGGTCTAAGATCACACATACCTTCAATAAGTGTATTAGCAGAAAAAGGAGCAAGGTCCAGGATCTGGGGCTCCTGTTCCTGTCCTCTGTTTGCATGTGAAGGCAGGCAGATCACTGAACTGTACATGCTCCAAAGGCAGATTAAGCATCCCACCTTTTCATTGTGCTCCTCCTTTTCACCTCTCTATGGTACAGAACCAAAACAAAGCATTTGTGCAGAAGTTTTGAACATGTAAAAATCAAAATCTTTCATGCCAGCCTTAAAGCCTGGAAGGAGAGTGAGTTATTTATCAGAGCATGCCTGAGGAGGGCCTCTGGGGCATCTCCAGATTTCCCTTTGTTTAAAACTATGTCACTCTTTGAAACTTAGCTAATGAGAAGAGAATTCATAAGCTGATTGCGCGAAATGCTTCCTTTGTTAAGGGTTAATAATTATGCGTCTTTCCTTGCACCATATGGTGGATTTCTGTTTGCTCTGAAATGCCTCTTTTCAACAGCTCTGCAAATCAGAGCTCCTTAGCTCATTAGCTAACAAACACTAACCTTTTTACTGATGATTTACATGTTTTTATATAATTTTGTATATACTTGACTCATTGTCAAGTATAAGTAGATATTGTTAATGAAAATTTGTGTTTATTTTTAATATATCTTTTTAAAAAAGAGTTATGGTAATATTTTTATTTAGTTTTCTATACTCCCTGTACTTAGAAGAAAAGTTTTCTTTCTGTACCTTATTGCTGTGTTTACGTTTATGACCATGGACATGTGTGTTCTATAAATGACGCAAATTTAAAACACTTATTGCTGCAGCATCAATGCTAAGCATCTGTAAGTAAAACTGGTTTTATGAAGTCAAAGCTGCCTTACACATACTTAGTTTCATAATAATCCTAGCCTAGATGCGAATATAGATAAGAACTGAGATAGAGCAAAGTAATTTAGGATTATAGTTGCTTAAGCATTTCCATTCCAGCTCTTAAATTTTGGCTACAGTTTTTCAGATTAGTCTATTTGCTGGGGTTTTTTGCTTAGTAGTTATGGAAGAAGAATACCATACTTTTAAAATAAGATATTAATCTTTTGTATTAAGTGAAAAGTGAAAGGGTGGAATGTGGGGTTTTTTATGACTTACTGATATAAGCATATTTATTTGAACCACACTTGCAGCAATATCACTGAGTTGAAATTTTGGCAAAGAAATAGTGATTATTGAATATTATTTTGCCTTTTTAATATTTTTGATGAAATTCTGGTTTTATCTGCCATAATTACATTGTCTTTGGACAGTACACATTTTGCATGGACCTTTTATGGAGTTATGCCTTATTGAGTTTTATGGAGATGTTCATAAACATTTATCTTGAGGAATTCTGGCTAACAGAAGATAATGGAAAATTTTAAATATTGCACATATGTTACCATTCTCTTTATATTTTTATATAATATTAAGCACACTTTAGGAGCTACAGGAAACAATACACTAAAGTAATATTAAAAGATTTATTCTATCACTATTGCCATTACCATGCCTTACTGGTATTATCACTGTCTGGATATACCACTATCATTATTGCTTCTTAGTGGTAGAAGAAGAAAGGAAATTCTGTCAGCACATTATAAATATTCAGAGGAATGGAATATGAATTCTTATAGTATATTTGTGGTACACAGTTTTGGAAAGCATGCCTGTACTGGAGCTAGCTTTAAACGAATCATTATCCTGTTTTGCTCCTCTGTTTTCATATTTTTCTAAATATTTCTAAGCTTTTTCTGTTTATGATCCATCTTTTCCTGGCTTTTTGCAAACCTTTAGTCCAAAATCTGGTAAGAACTGTTACATGGAACATTATTTATGATAATTTATGTCACAAATCAACTTCATGATTTTTCTGCAGGACTGAGTCCTGCTAACCAAGTTGGAATGTCTGTTTCATGCAAGTATTTTTTCCAAAAGAGGATGGCACTGAGATATACATGAAGCAAGGGAAAGTAGATATAATTCTGGGTTTTTTTCTGCTATGAATATATTACTTTTCACCCAATTTTTAGTATACTAAAAATTTTATCTCATCTGCAGGGCTATATTAAAAACTGATACCAAACTAGCTGAACGTCAGTGTCATTATCAGGTTTGTTTTTTTTCTTGAATGGGTGCCTTTTAGTTTTTTATGTTTTGGGGTGTTTTTTGTATACTGTTTTTCTTTTCTTTTGGAGTAGTGTTGAAAGGCTCCCATCAGACTACAGGCTGACTATATTAGTCATTAGATACACACATAAAAATGCGTTCTCTAACCCAAAAGGCTTTTACTCTAAGTAACAATGGCATGCTTTGCCAAGGACAAGGTGAAATGCTAATGTCCTCTTTACCACTCCTTCCAACTTACTGCATGGTGAAATAGACAAGTGTCCTTATTCTGAAGGACAGCTTTATGATTCTAATTTCAGGAACTTCCTGAGTAATTAAGACATGCTCATTTATTATGCCAATTTACAATGGTTCTGTCTAGATAACAATACAGATTCTTGAAATTTCTTTCCACCATTTTGGATGAAAATCTTTATCTTCTGTTTTGACACACATTTCCTATGTCTTCTTTCCTAAACTTCTGACACAGACTTATTTTTTTCTTATTAGACATGACACAGAAAATGTTACACAACTTTTGATCTTTAGATTAGGAAATTAAGTCAAAAATGAGAGACTGAAAATTTCTGGGACTTCGAAAAATTTAATTTTTGTGATCCAGAGTTGTTAAAATATCACTTCTCTTAAAGACTGATGAATGTTTAAGCAGAGTTAAATTTTAAAACTTTACAATAAAACCAGAAAAATACATTTGTACCTTTTAAATAAGTCATTGTGCTAGTAATTTTTGATTGCTATGTGTGAGGTTTTTTTTTTAAAAAGAGTTCTAATATTAGAATAGTTTTATTAAAAAATATAAATAATTACAAGGGAAATATTCTCATGACAATGAAAACTTTGCTGAAATTACAGAAATTGCATTGAGTATTGAATAGTATTCCTGCTTTTAGTTGTTTTGTGTTTGATATTATTTTAGGGGGAGGGGCCTAAATCCAAATAAATAAGTACATTAAAAAAATTATGTATTAATAGATTTTTTGTCAGAGTATTTTTAACTAGGTTATTCATTCCTTATTCGAAAGAAGTATGTATTATTCACAACATATGTTATGTATGCATTATATATTAAAAGTTATATATAGACGGTAATATAATATATATTAGACTAGATATTAATTGCTATATAATTATGTTCTAGACTACTTATTTTTTAAGCTTAGCATTATTAATCATGTGACTTAGTGAAGAGTTTTCAAAGAATAATATTTCAATGTGGACGCGCCTTATGAAGTAAACACTGAGTTACTTCTAAAGAGTTTATATTACTGTATTAACAACAACAAGGAAAAAATCCTGTTGTAAGGAAGGAAACCAGATCCTGTGTGTAACATCAGAACATGTAAACTTAAATTTTCATCTGAATTAGTAGTTCAAGAAAGTTGTATAACGGGGTTTAATTTTGCTGGTTGTGCACAAAAGTAAAGCTATTTGCAAATGTAATGAATAAATAGATATAAAATTTTAGCATTCCCTGTAACTCTATAGATTTGTTTCTGCTGAAAAACTACCCATGAGAAAGGTCTATATTTAAGAAAAAGGAGAGTAGAAAAAGTATCCTTTAAGCCATCATCTAAAAAAAAATATGGCAACCATTTCTTCTTCTGCCTTTGAAAGACTCTATCAGGTGGCCGGATCTCAAGAGCAAGATTCATTTTTGGTAATTAAAAAAAGCGCTGTAATGACTGTAATTAAGGGAAGGTATTTCATACACAGCCGTGATGTAGAACTATCCGGGCTTCTCACCCACACACTAGCTGACTCCTGAGATACTCCAGCTTCTTAAACTCAGTTCCTTTCCAGAGTAATTCTTACAGGCTGTACTAATGGTTGCTAAAATATGTCACAAGTTTTGTTTGCAATGCATAACTTGTAGAAATTTTTCTATAAATTGACTTTAACTTGTAAGAAGAAATAGCAAGAATACATGGGTGTAATTAATAACTAAAAATTGAGTGTTTAATTTAAAAAAATTTTAATTGTGTAATGTGAAGTCATAAAAGCGACAAATGTTCAAATGGCGTTTCTTAGACAGCTTCCTTTGAAGTGGCAGGAGCATTTTCTCCTTGAGCAGTGGCCAAGTCCTACACATACAATGGGAAAACCTATTTAAAAGAGAGATACAGGGAGCTCATGATTTTATTTCTCTGCATTTTGTTAGCATATATCACTAGCTTGATATTTACACTTGAATAGACTCAGCATTTAAAGCGGGAATAGCATTGTGAACTGAGTGCCCTGCATTTTCCTTTCACCTTGTTTTAGAAATATTTGCTACCATTTCCACAGCCAAGAATAAAGTAGTAAGGAAATATAAAGAAAAAAAAAGAAAATTGAGGAAGTAAATGTTATTACAGTCGGGTCTCCTATAACCAGACCCACGGTCTTAATTGGGATCCGCCTAGCCCGACTTCTGCTTTGAATGGCAACCACGCCGCTGCCCGTGCCGCCCCCGCTGCCACCCGAGCCACCGCCGCCACCCATGACGTCGCCACAACTGCCGCCGCCGCTGCAGGCTGCGCATGTGCAGTTGCGAAGTGGGTCTTCTACATCACTAAAAAATCATGCCGCTAAGATCTGAAGCCGCAATAGGGGGGTCGCAAAGTACAAGAGGGCCAACTGCAATTCCAGTCTGAAACATCTTTCTATTAGGTTGTTCAGTGTTTTGTCATGCTGTTTTATTCCTTATGAAAACTCTGCTAACCTTTTTGGCAAATATTGGCAAACAGAGACTGGAATTGCACAGTAGATCATATTTTGATGAAAGAAATTCTCTTTCAGATTCCCCTGGGACCATATATTCATATAAAGTCAGTCACATATGCTTTCTAGATAAGAACTCAGAGGCCTAATTTTAGTGCTTTTCAGGTTTAGCACCTAACCAGAAGTCTATTATTCACAGTATAGATGAGGCTGGAAAAGACCTCAAAGATCATCTAGTCCAACCTATAGTCCAACTCAACCTAGCATCTACATCTAGATCATATCACTCAGCACCTCATCCAGCCTCCCCTTGAACACCTCCAGGGTTGGCGACTCAACCACCTCTGGGGGCAGCCCATTCCAAATCCGGGTCACTCTTTCAGTGAAAAACCTTATCCTAATATCAAGTCTAAACTTTCCCTGCTGAAGCTTAAGACTATGATCTCCCATCCTGTCTCCAGTGGCCAGGAAGGAAAGACTAACCTCCGCCTGACTACAACCTCCTTTTAGATAGTTATAGACAGTGATAAGGTCACCCCTGATCCTCCTCTTTTCTAGGCTAAACAGACTCAGCTCCTTCAGCCTCTCCTCATAGGGCTTATCTTCCAGCCCCTTTACCATCCTAGTTGCCCTTCTCTGAACTCATTCCAGCATCTCGACATCTTTCTTGAATGGAGTGGCCCAAAATTGGATGCAATACTTGAGGTGCAGTCTAACCAGCGCCGAGTACAGGGGAAGGATAACCTCTCAACTATATGCTGGTGATAAAGTTGATTTGTTTTTTTTTAAATTCTCCTGAATCCAATAGCAAGGCATGCAATGTTATATCGGAATGTAAATTTAAGGAGTGTTGGAAATTTTAATTTTAGCTTTGGTATGCCACTTAGTGCCTAAAGTTGCATGATGGTGAATCTGGGTTTTCTGGTCTGAAACCACCATAAGAGATTGAGGCATGCAGACACCTTCCAGTCACTGGGGCAGATGCTGATGCTTAAGATACTTCAGTTCCCCAGCTACATTTTAGATGAACATTTCTGATACCTAAGGTGGCTATATTTTGGTAAGAAATGAAATTTCTTGCTTTCTCTACTTTTTTCAATCAACATGCTTCGAAAGTAGTATTTCACAGAAAGTTTTAGTAAATGCTAAAACAGTACATATTTTAAGTCGAATTATGACTATGAAAATTTAGATCACCAAATCTGTTTAAAATAGATAAATATTTGCTGTCATAACACCTGATTGCTACAAAACGTGTTGTAAAGCCCAGGATTGCCTTCACGTGCACATTTTATCTTTTTTTTTTTCTTTTGTCAGGGAAACATAATGTAGTGATTTATTTTATTATCAGCATCACTTTAGTGGAGTTTGTTTGTTTGTTTGTTTTGTGATATTTATTACTTATTGGTTCGGGGATTATAATTATTTCAGCAAATTCAGTTCACTATTTCTCATGAATAAAAGAACATTAAAATGAAAAATTACTGTGCGTTACTAAGAACATCTCTGTGTAATCAGAAATTTGTATCTACCTCAAGAAAGAATAGTATTCTCTCATGATACAGATTCATTAATTGGCAAAAATCAATGTCCTGGTAATATGAAAGTCCAGCAGCGTTTATAAGTATGCAGCCAATGACTCAATAAAGGTGTGATAACTAGAGGCTCATCAGGTTAACACTTTTTTGTTTCTTTAATGTCATTAGTATCAATTGTTTCCGGTGAGCAGAATTGTTTAACTGGTGAGCAGTGAAAACAAAGTGTGTGTAGCTATATATAGCTTGTGTTCACAGCTGATGCTCCAATGAATCAGGTAGACCAGAAAATGCATTAACCAACCAAATAAAAGATGTGCCAGGTGATATATCTTGAAAGAAAGACCTTAGTGCAGTCTTCACTGCACAGAGAGTTTGAGTTGAAAAGCTGTATCCTGGTTGTTATATACAATAAGTGAAGTTGTTGTTTACCTCAGAGCTGTGAAAGAATTCTAGTAGTAAAATAAACTGAGAAAGTTAAAAAGAAAGCTGGAAACACCAGGTTAGTAAATAAAAATATATGTGTAAGAGAGAAATAGTTTTACAGAGTGCATTAAATAAATCATTCTTAATATTGGCAATTTCAAAATAACTCCCTTGAAAGGAACAAATCTTTTGAGAATTTGAAAAAAGACACATACATTTTATTTAGAAGAAAACTGTGTATGAATACCACGACAGAGGAGTCATAAGAAAAGAAAAGGGACAAATATTAGTTTCAATAAAATTTGCTTCTTATTCTAGTCACATAATTTTCTCTTTTTTTTCATGTATTTCTGTGATTTGATACAATACTGGATTATTCCAATGTTGAAAAGATAGAAACTGTTTTCCAGCCCTTAGTACCTTCTGCTCTGGGATCTGTTTCTTAAGTGGTAAAGCCACATTACATACCTTCCAATCCCTTGGGGGAGGCAGACTAGTGGTATGCATACTATCTAACTAGATTTAGGCCAAAATTGAGAAGGATGAAGAGGGGCACTGTGTCCTGTTTATTATTTTAAACAGAATTAACCATTTGCAATTAAAAGGATGAAAGATATTTTTATGATATATGAAAGAGCCGAATTTGGACAACCTCTGTTCAAACATAATTGTCTCTTAAACAAACCACTCAATGCCAGTACATTCCTGATTTATACATGTCGTGGTTTGACCCTGGCTGGATGCCAGAGATTCACCCACAAGCTCTCCTGGGGGACAAAACTGAAAAAAGAACACTTATCACGGCAAAACAAGCCAAGTTACAAGTGAGAAATATAAAGGATTTATTTACTAACTAACAAGATCAGAGCTTAATGTGAGAAGCATCATTTTAAAGGCAACCTTTTCCCCCCACCCCTCCTTCTCTTACAACAGATCTCATATTCCCTTTTTCAACCAGGAGACAAAGGGGAAACAGGGTAGGGGAAAGCCAGGCAAGATGGTATTTCTGACCAGATCCAGGGTAGGAACCGTCTCTCTGCCCTTCCATAACGTTCTCTCTCTCTCTCTCTCTCTCTCACAAGAGGAAGAGTCTTTCATGACCCTTTCCCAAGTGAGATCTTGATTTAGGGATGACAGCTCTTCCATCCTCTGTTGTCCGAGAGTCACAGCACAAGATGCAGTGTTTTAAGTGCTACTTTGCTACTTCATTATGAGCGCATCCCAAAGTACATAGTTCAGATCCTACCATGATGCAATTCTGTCACAAAACGTCTGTCCAAAGGATCTCTGCCGAGCTCTCAGCTCTGGCTCTGTGTTTCTGGGCTCCCAAAACATCTGCAGGCAGCTGTTGCAGCATGATTCTCCTTCTTCAGTCGTGGCCTCAGGTGGATTCTGCATCACTGGTTCCTCTCTTTCTATTCCATAGGTTTACACCATGGTCCATCCGTTCCACAAGCAGCAGCGAGATGCCTGGAAGATCATGCCTACCCCTTCTCTAGTAGTCCGGGGTGGGGCCTTCATAGCTTTCAGCTTCTTACACACGTCCTGACCTGGCCATCTACTTTCTGTTACTAAGTTGTTTTTTTTCTTCTCTTCACAAATACGTTATCTGTTATTCACAGAGGCGACCTCGAGTTCCATAGCAGCGAGGGAGGCCGCGGCAGAAGCTATTAACTCCCTCACTGCTGGAGAGAAAAAAAAACCCAAACCATGACACTACAATAATCCCTCAAATATCATGGGGGTTGGTTCCAGAAAGATGCCGTGATAAGCGAAATCTGCAAAGTAGCAGTAAATAGGGTAAATAGGGTAAATACAGTAAGGCTGGGGGAAAAAAGATTGCAATGTATTGAAGCTGCAAATGGTGAACCACAAAGTATCAAGTGATTACTGTATATGCAATATTTAAACCTCCTCTTCATCTACCATGGGCAAACATCACAGAGAGAAGTCTTCTGTTGTAAGGTTTTCTACTGTAAGTAGAAGTTTATGTTATGTAAGTTAAATTACAGTTAATAAAGGTTTCCTATAGTAATATTAGGGGAGATCTAGAAGTATAGCTTCCTGAAGTAGCTCTAAATTATATGTAAATTTGGGTCACACCTTACATCTTCTTATGACTGGATATAGCCCTTCTTCCAGCATCTCAATTTTACTCTATTTTGCTATATTTAAGAAGTTTGTATCTTCCATCCTCTTTGGTTCTTCTACAATGCAGACACCTAAAGTCTTTGTCCTCACTTTGTGTTGCAAATTCTGTGGAATTTAAGTTTCATTAAGCTCTACCATTTTGTTATTCACACATCACAACTTTATTTGAAAATTTTGAGTCCATTTAGGTGCCTGAAACAAAATTAATCATAGTTTAGTCAATGCTAGAAGCACTTTGTTTTTACGTTTCAATTCAGCAAAACAAGAGAAGGTCGAAGGAAGAGAAAAAGTCTATAGAGAAAAGATTTCATATCGGTCTCATCCTGTATTCATTAGAAAGAGATAATAGAATAACAGATATGTATTAGAGGGACTCCGCTTCATTCTGGAAAGAGAAAGAGTTTTGCTCATATCAACTTTATGCCAGGGGAGGTTTAGACTGAATGTTAGGAAGAGTTTTTTCACAGAGAGAGTGATCAATCTGTCATTGGAATGGTCTGCCCAGGGAGGTGGTGGAGTCACCATCCCTGGAGGTGTTTAAGAGAAGACTCGATGAGGAGTTCAGTGACATGGTCTAGTTGGTGGGGAGTTGGACTAGATGATCCTGAGGGTCCCTTCCAACTCGGAATAACCTGTGAACCTGTGAACTTCCATTCAGACAAGCCTGTGGCTCTATCCAGGAAAAGCTGATACAGGGTAGGGGACATTTCTGGACTCTCTTCCCAAGTCCTGATTACTGGCAAAGGGACTTTGCTGTGGAAAAAAAGGAAATAAGGGAGATTTACTTTCAGTCCCAGAATGTTTAAACACAACCAGCATTCCTGCAAAACTGCGACTATGAGGATAACTGGTGAGAACTTAAAATCTGTATCTTGAGCAAATGGTGATGCTGTCAATCTGCCTTTTACTCTGCTGATTAGTGGCCTAATTAAGAGAGTGGTGTGTTCCATTTGTCATAACCTGAGTGTTATAGTGTTATGTTATGGAGTGCCCGTGATTAGATTATTAATTTCACCATAAAAATAATACCACTGGATTTTAAAAAAAGCCATCTTTAAGTGCTTCTGTCACCCATTTATTTTTATTTGTATTTTCTGCCTTTGGGCTTCATTCTTTCAGGTGTACCATTGAAAATTAGTCACCTGTTAATGTGCTGAAGGCTTTAGGTACCTACACGTTTCTTTGAAAAGAACTAAAGAACACCTGCAATGTCTTAAGGTAATACCTGTCAAACTGTCAGACTCAAAAGTAAGCAGCAAAAATATTTGCAACAAAAGAAATGGGAAGACAGCCGTTGGAAAGGGAAGCAAACTATATTTATAAAGCCAGTTGTAAAAGCGGTTAATACTAAACATGTGATGTTTATGCCAATAGGATGAGTCAGATGTGCTTCAAGTGAAATACTGTATTTTGAGCTGCCTGGTGTCACCAGTGCCTGCAGGGACAGTTTGCTAACTCTCCATGAACACACAGCCAGCTCTTCAAAGTAATTGTCATTATGCAACCATGTAGCTTTAAAGGCATCCTCCCTTATTGATCTTGGTTTTGCATGACTCAACATGTTAAGAACAAGATAAAGCTCCTCTGTTAAACACTGATATTCTATAGGTAAGGAGAATTTCTTTAACGCTTTTATTTGTCATTGTTTGTAACTATGCAGACAGCTTCAACTTCTGTAANGAAATAGGATCATTTCACACTAATTAAATCCATCTTCTTAAAAAATGATGCAGATTTGGATTTTCTTTCCTGGTTTGGTTCTCTTTGTGGGGGGAGTGGGATCGTTTGAGACCTAGTTTTATATTAAATATAATATATATATACATATAAAATACATTCTAAGCTTTAAAATACTTCTTTAAAATACTACTTTAAAATACCGTATTGTTGATCTCTTTTGGTTTTTTAAATCTTTTTGAGAGAAGTTTGCCTTGAGAGTTGAAGAGGGGAGAAATACATGTATACTTAACACTAGAGTATGTATCTGGAAGGACTGGACGTAAAGTGTAGTGTTTAAGTAAAATTTGGGATGATCCTGTAACCACAGGCCAAGCTCAGTCACTTAAGACATACACATATGGCTGTTGTGCTATAGGTCAGCTGGCCAACTGTTTGCATGTTACACCTGACAAACCTGCATTAGACAAAATCCTAATTTATCGTGTATTTCTATGCATTTTGTTTATGTAAGTGTGTTTTGTAGAATACAATCTTGTGGAAACTAGTTTCAGAAACTCAAAAGCCTGTTAGTATCTAGGGAGTGAGAGTGGTTTCTAGGGATCTTGGAGGAAATTTGATGACTGCAGCAGAAAGGTGGGTAGGTGATAGACTTTGTCTGCCAAACTTTGCTGTCTACTGTGTATTGACACTCTTTAAAGGATATGCCTCGTTTATCTCTTGAAGAATGGCAAATGTTTCTACCATCCCTCAGAGGAAGTCCAGCTTCCCTAGCTGGTTGCCTGAGCTGCATCAGATAGGATGCCTCTCTATAGGGCAGCCCCATTCCCTGATTAGATTTCCTCTTAGAAGAGTTTTTAGGCATTTACTGCATCGACTCAAGAGTTCAACTTAGAGAGGCTACTTTCCACCTGTGGGTAATAAATTGAGACAAATACCAGAAATTAGCATGCTTGTATTTCTGTCAAACAAATATTAAACTAAGGATTTTAAATTGATTAATAGTAATATTAAAAACGCCAAACCCTATGAAAGTTGTGTTACAGCATAAGAAAACAGTCCTACCAGTTGTACTGTAGATACAGGTTCCTTCTCAGGACACACCTGGAGAAACAATCTAGCTTGAAGGCCCACCTAAGATCTGAATGACCAGCAGGATCTCTTTCTCTGTTAATTGGAAGGACTTTAATGAGATCAGACTTGCATTCTAGTATCTCAAGTAAAAACTTAGCTGGGATCAATAAAGGGTTATGAAATTTCTCTTCAGATAAGGAGAATTATATTTGTTCATTAATTGTACACTAACTTAAAAGCTGTAATATATGCAGCAGAAATTAATAAAGGTATGTTAAAGAACTTAATAAAGGTATGCCATTTGTGTGCTCCACTTCTAAAGTACGTTTGCATCATGTCTGCTTGAAGGTAGTTATTCTATTTAATTTGCACACGTAGTGCATATATGAAGCTCTGATTGGTTCCTGTGGGTACAGATGTTATTAAAAAGTGCCATGACTCTCTGTTTTCTGACTTTATATGTGTATTTTGTAAACCTTTAGTTTAGTTTGGATTAACGAAATTACAAATTAAAAAAATATAAATGCTTCCAGTAGAGATTGAAAGTAAGACATGCCTTTACCAATGCCAGCTTCATTTTATAACTAATTCAACCATTTTTGGCTAATTAGAATAAAAGGATTTTTTTCTATTTTTTTTATCCCTGAGCATATGTACAGTATAGCTTTGATTAGTTAAATAACTCCTCTACTATTTCCCCTTTTTCGGCAACACTCACATAAAGAGCTACAAAACCTCACACCTAGGTAATAGGTAGATTGGGTATTTTATTCATTAAATGATAGTAAGAGGAGTTTCTAAGTGGGTTAGCAGAGCTATTTTCTAAGTCAGTTCATTTAAGGGAGAGTAATGAGCATTGAGTATATTTATTAACATGGGAAATTCCAATAACAATATTTTTTTTTCCATTTCATACAGTAAG
>WEKX01010230.1:0-43792 GCA_013390025.1 Pitta sordida | reverse complement strand
AAATTCCAATAACAATATTTTTTTTTTTCCATTTCATACAGTAAGCAGTGCTGAGACCATATTCGTTAAGAAAATAGGCTATGGATGTTCATGCTTCTGATGTATATCTATCTTAATAAGTGTATTATAGTACAGTCATGAGTATAAATAATTGCACTGGAGCTTTTTCAAATGAATAAGGCATTAGAATGTTATTCAGAAGATATAGTCCTATTTCTGTTTCTGATTACATATTGTGCAACCTTGCACATTGTGGTATTTAATACACTATTGGTCTAAATTATGTCATATATTTTTGATTAATCTAAATATGACTCATATTATACACTATGGTCACTTCCTTCAATTGAGTTGCCCTGCTAGTTATGTGCCTTGGAATCATTAAATTTAAGTCCCTTGTTGGTGGTGGCAAATGCAGGTTTTGTGCTATACGTTCATATAGGTGGCAGTAATTTCTACTGTAGCCTTGGAGACTCTCATAGAAAAACAAACTTGAAAAATGATCTCCAAAGTCTGTGTCGGAAAACAGTAATTTTCATTACTGTTACTGTTTCACTGGATAGTGCTGTGGTTATGATTCAAGTTTAATTGCTTTTGTGACATTCCACTTTTATGGTCTTTTTGTTGTACCTTTACAGCCTGGAAGCACTAGTAAGATGTGTGTACACCATTTTTCCATACTTCTATTTAACAGAATAGGATATATTGCATGCAATTTGAAAGACAGACTAACCCTACACTCTTTCAATACCTTAACTATGAGTGAGGGAATGGAGAATCAGATCTAAAGTTTATTATTTTGGATTAATAGAACTGTAGGATGCTTATGCAGTTTTGCTTATTCTTCCAATATAGTGAATAAATATGCAGTAAAACAGAACTAGCTTTGTGGTGGCTTGGTGGTGGGGGGTTTTTTTTGGGGGGGAGGTTTTTTGTGTTTGGTTGTTGTTGGTTTTTTTTCCCAAATTTAACCTTTATGACTCTTTGTTGCATGGTTTTGTGTTACTACAAAGAGCTCCATTTTCATCATCTTCATCCTGGATATTGATTAAAGTTCAACATTCAGGATGAACGGAGTCAATGCCGTCACTTCTTATTCACACCATTAAAAATTGAAAGAAGCCAAGACACAGAAGTGGTTGTTCTGGTTTTGTTGGTTTGTGGGTTTTTTTCCTCTTAATAAAGTGTTAATTCATTCTTAGTACTGCTTAGCAATATTTTCAACATTAAATTGATTCTCTGCAATTGTGAAGTTGTGAGTTAAGTAAGTAGTCATAGTATCTCGATAGCAGTTTGATAAAATACCTCTAGGCTCAGGAGGATTTAGACTTCTACTATTGTATGTAGAAATCTGGATCTTACAGAATTTTCATGAGAGATAAGTCATAGCAAACTGCAGGTGAATTATCTTAAAGTGTTTTAAGGATCATGGACCACACCTCCTTAAATTCAAAGGAATTTGAAAGAACATTTAGGAAAAAGGAAGAAATTCTAGATAGAACGTGAGAAAGAAGGGTTCTACCTCACCTAAAAAGCATGTAAATGTTATGTGTCAGTTTTCTTTGCTATACTAGGTCATCTGTTTCTTCTAACATCAGTGCTTAAATTCACTATGTAGTTAGTGGAGAAAGCTTTCCAAAAGTCTTAAAGTGAGGATGCTTTAAAACTGATGAGTCTCACTTTAAACAGGCAGACTCTCTTTCTGGATCTTTCCAGTGCACTTACCCCTCTGTTACAGGGAGCAAAGCTATTTGGGTGAACTCAATCACTTAATTTATGTGTCCTATAGTCGCCTAAAGGGTAGGTACACGCAGGTGCCTAAGTTAGATTGTGTGGATCCCATCCAGAACTGTTTCTGAAGGAAAAAGTTAAAACTTATTTGTGGGAAATTGGCACTGTAATTGTAATCTTTTTGTTAAAAAAATATAAAAAGCTGTAACCATTTAATGATGTGGCTATGTTGCATAATCAGTTGTGCTAATTACAGTTTTAATTACTTTACCCTTAGGACCTGATTCTGATCTTGTTTCCATTGGTATAAAGCAAGGATAACTTAGATAAAATCAATGCACCTAAACTAAAATATAATTGATGAGAGGTCAGAATTGAGCCCTAAATGGTATGCTAAAGTGGAACTAATCAGAAAGCTAAATGGGTTTATAATTTGTGCAATTGACATTTTCGTAATCTAAATCTCCAAGTTAACCTTTGGGTATAGAACTTGGATTTCCTTTAGATCCTCATAGCATTAAGGGAAGTGAAGCCACTAGAAGGTCTGTAAAAAAAGTAATGGTTCTGTACAGCTTTTAAAGCCACATGGTAAATTCTTTCCTTAAATGATAGATGTGTTTCCAGCTTAATAAATTTCTTCATCAAGCAAGTCTTAGTGCAAGGTCGTCTGGTGAGCAGTAGCTGGAGAAGTGTTGAAGGATAGCAAGTTCTCAAATAACAGAAATATTCCCCCCAAATTGAAGGTTACTTTAAGCAGTAAGGATATTTATGAATTAACATCTACTCAAAGGGAAAAATATTTAAGATATTTATGAAATTATGTTTAGAGTTTACTGTTTGTGTCATAGATGGTAGGGATACATTTTTTAAAAATTGTACCAGTTTATCATTTATATGTAGATGCATAAGTTCTATAAATGTGTTACAAGTTTTAATATTATTGGTGAACCTGTGAACCTGTGGTGTCCCCCAAAAAGAGAAAACTTTAAAGAAATTGAATATGTTTTCATACAAAGTATTTGGGCTTTATTGTTAAGTAAATGTGTGCATTATATCTAAAGGACTTTTTGCTCTTGAATAGGCAGTTGTTAATTTATGTTGTATATTCAAATCAATCAAGTAGCATTGCTTTACAAAACACATTCCCCCAAAGGTAAGGGATTTCCCCTTCTTTTGTAAAACAGTATTGTTTTGGCAAATGCCCGAAGTTACTTCATTTGGGACGATCTGTATTGTATCAAATTATTTTTTTTCTCAGTTGTGACAATGTTCATGAATTTTTATACATCAAGGGAAATTCTGAATACTGTGTTTATGTCACTATGGTGACCTCACACTGGTCAGTGAAACTGTTTCTTGCACCAAGCCCTGATGAGGGAGTCATAGGCTGTGACTGACCTTCCCCTTGTGGACATGACTTTCCCTCCTGCGCATAGTCACTAACTTCAGGCTTACTGCTTCTGATAGTTCTCACTGTAACAGAGATTCTCAGATGCATATTTATCCATCTTATTAAAATGTAGAGATTTAATGCACTTTGGAAGAAGAACAATTCGTAATCTGAAAGAAAATGCAAACTGTTTTTGCAAGGAAGTCTTCCTACATTCCCTGCGAATAGTACCCATGCTGCTTTCAGAATTATGCCTATTGTTAGCAGTGCCATTATGATGCGTTTCACAGGAATTTGCAAGGCTGGAACAGAAGTTATTACGCATTTTAGGAGTGTTAGTAGAGTAATACTTTTTTCCCCCACTGAACAATTACGTCTTTGGAAGCTACAGTCTGATCAAACCTCTGGCGCAGTGATTATTATTGTTTTGTGCTGACACCTTTATAGAATATTTATATGGTTTTGTTAATATTTAGTCAACTGTTTTTAATTTCTTTGACATGGCACTTTTTTTCCAGTTTTTGGTTGGCTGTGTCTGAAACAAAATGCCTTTTTTTGGGGTTGGAATTTATTCAACTGTGTCTTGGACATCTTACACTAAATAAACATAATTATACTAGTCTGTAGGCCTCCAAAGCCACAATTCTAAATCACCTCGTACACTCCAGAAAAAGCAATTTTTACTTTTTGAGTAGTCAAACTAGAATGGAAATCTTAGGTATACAGTAGCAATAAGAATGTATTAAGGGGATTTTGTTGGCTTGTGGGATTTTTGTTGTTGTGGTTTTTTTGTCCCCATGTGTGGCTTCCTTGAAGCTGACATCTATTTGTGGCTGAGTATATGACAGCATGAAATTCAATTACAGCAAACAGTCTCAGTCATTACACCTGTCTGCTTCCAGAGAAAAGTATTTGTAAATTGTGTTTTATCCTTCTGTTCCTTAAAGCCTATGTCTGTAACTGACACTTGCCAGCAGAGATGACTGGAGACAGAAGGAGAACATAATGTGTCTGAGTAGCCCACCAGGGAAAAGAGTATCCTCATCTTTGTGGAGTTTTGTGATGTTTTGTTTTCTTTAATGAAGAATAATATCTGTATGCCAAAGATTTACTGCAAGGCTGGTGGCAGATGATTCTCTTAAAAAAAAAAAAAGTTATGAAAGATGAACCACAAAAGAACACAGGACAAAAGAAAAAGCTAATTAACATAGAAATATTTTTTTCTGCAATGGAAAACAAATATTTCAGGAGAACAAAAGCCCCTCTCTGATATTTGTGAGGGTGGTTTGTTACTCTAACACATTTGTAAGAATCAGGTTTGTGCCTGACATGTCAAAACTTACAAAACAAGAGTTGTGGATATCTTGGGAGTTGATGTTGTCACTTGTTACGCAACTCAGCAGCCGTTCAGCACTGATTGATGCCCCAGTCACCAGTTTTGGAAGAAATGAAATGCAGACATAACAGTAATATTTGTACCAAATGTCAGGCAGGAGAAACAGGGGAGTTCATAGAATCGGTCTAGATCTAGTCTGTGACCAGCAAAAAAATCAAAACATGATAGATATACAAGCTGTCAGCTCTGATCTTTCTAAACGGTTTAATTTCTTTCTGGTAGGTTCTTTTTCTTTCTTTTTATTGGTTTTCCTCCCCAGAATTTTGCCAGAGTAGAGAGCTTACAGAACTGATCCCGCTGCTGAGTTTTGAGTTTCATGAAGGGATTACCAAACATTTAAGTATTTTAAATGCATCAGATATATAAAAGATAAGGATAATTAGTAAATCACTACATATTTGGTACTACAATGTTATTTGAGCATAAGCTTTCTTAGAAATTTTCTTATAATATAAGNCGCAGTACTCAAGATGGGGTCTGACCAGCGCTGTGTACAGGGGGAGGACAACCTCCCTGGACCGTTTTTTCTTGATGAGTCTATATCAACTCAGCATATTCACAGAATCACAGAATCACAGAAAATTATGAGTTGGAAGGGACCCACAAGGATCATCTAGTCCAACTCACCATCTAATACCCGTACAGCGACCAAGAGCACATCCTAAGCGTAATACCAACCTAGATGCCGATATTCTATGATTGCATGACTCTGTTTATTAATTTATATACAAAACTATTTGGGTAGCTGCTGCTTCTGCTCCTTTCTGTAGATCAGCAGGTAATTTGAGAGTTTCTCAGCCACAAAAGTAATGGCAAAAAATGTAATGGAGTAATGCACTCAAGTATCACTTGACTACCTTGCCTGTTACCATTTACTCAAGACATCCCCAAGTGACTCAGAGAACTGTGTGTGCTTCTGCTCATGGCTTTTGCAGCACTCTAAGCGCACTGTGTTATATTTATGAGCCAGAAAGTAAAATGTGTCAGAGAGTAAGTTAAAATGGCTTCTCTGTAGGATATTGTTAGTGTAAAATATCTGATTTATTTGGGTCTCTTTTCAAATGCTCAAGCTTGTAAACACAGTGGGGAATTTCTCTGTCATTGATCCAAAGCAATGGGGACTAATGGCATAATACAGTGGTACTCAATAACCTTTTATCATGGGCCGCTTTGTCATGTGGAAGCTTAACTGAAGGGAGAGAAATACACCGTAAAAAAATACAAAATCTTACAAATTTCTATCAATGCATTTAATAATTTTCAGTTTAGGAGCTAATGTAATCTTTTCTTTTTGCATGAACTATCACATAGAATAACATGAAAATTTTTGTGCGTGTTAGTGTAAACATAAATTGAACTGTAGGCATTTTTTCCCAAACATATTAAAGTCCCCTGAAATTTTTTATAATTTTAATAATAAATAGAATAAATAGCTTATATAGATATATTTATGTATATAGATAACATTTTTTTACTGACAAAAAGCTTTTTGAACCTGTTAAGAAACCGAATATATAAATTGGGCAAATATCTATACTGTAAAGTGTTAAAATTTGCCCAGTATCTGCAAACCCTTGTCAAAGTTTGCTTTTAAGGGACTTTTATGTACATTAAACAGCTCCTTAGA
This sequence comes from Pitta sordida, assembly GCA_013390025.1. NCBI lineage: Eukaryota > Metazoa > Chordata > Aves > Passeriformes > Pittidae > Pitta > Pitta sordida. Next base: position 37,648 of record WEKX01010230.1, on the reverse strand, counting down.
AGCGAGCAAGGGCATGTGTCCTGAAGCAAGTGAGAGCATGTATCCTGAGGCATCCTGTTTCAGACCAGCCCAAAACCCAATGTGGTGCCACATGCTGACCCTGAGGCCCTTGACAGAAGTAGCGACAATTCCTCAAGGTGTGCAATGTGTTTGCCTTCCACTCAGAAATTCTAATGCCTAAGTTTCCCTTCAGAATAAACCAGAGCATGGTCGGAGGCCAGGTTATGACTTCACTAAACATGCTTTCTCTTGGGAGCAAATTAGTGCAAAAGCCAGTGCAGAAGGGTGCCCATTGGGTAATCTGGGTGCAGGGCTGTAAAGGAGTATGGGGAGTTTTGTGCTCTCTTCCTGAGCAACCATTTAAAAACTGAAAACAGTGTAATTTTCTGCTACTATTTTCATATNTATATACATGGATTCATTTTACATTTGTTGTTGGATAGGTATGTTTCTTTTGCGGAATTATATTTTTTCAGTTAGATATGTTTACAGCTGATTTTGTGCTAGCAATTGGTACATTATGCCTGATTCCTCTTATATGTGAAAGTCCAGCTTTACATATTTTCATTTTTCCATTTTTATTGTTTCCTAAGCGTTTGGCTTTTTTGTTGGGGTTTTGTTGGGGGTTTTTGGGCAGGTTTGGGTTTTTTTTGTTATTGTTATTCTGATACAAAGTGAAGAAGATTTAATTTTGCCTACTGTGGATCAAGGAAAATAGTCTTGAGAACCAGAGAATAGCCAAGGATAGAGATTAAAGGAATGAGCAACTTTAGTGCTTTCCAAAACAATCACCACAGTTTTCTATACCTAAATATTTGCATATATTACTGCAGGATCACAATTTTGTACACCTAAATATTTGCACATATTAATACTGTACCAGAGTTTTCTGTATCTAAATATTTGCGCATATGACTACTGTACCATATGCTTGGCTCAGCAGTGTGGATGTAACACATCAGTCTACCAGGTTCAATATTCTCTCTGGATCAGAATGTATCCTTGGAATATCCTGCTCTTTTTGTCACCTCAGTTTTAACTTTTTCTATAACTTGATCTGAAAATGATAACCAGCTTGAAATCTATATAATTTGAAGGCTTTATCAGTAACACCCAGAAGAATTATATTTCTCTGTGGCTGTGATGTTTAAACCTGGGGAAAATCAATTTTTCCTTTTGCTGAATGGTGTATTTGAAGCATTTAAAAAAGGTGAATGAGTGTGCTGAGGGCCTGTCATTCTCAAAGTACTTTCTTATGCAGCGTGTGTAGGTACATCTGCCTGTTGGCCCTGAGAGGCTGTGTGTGTTTGATGCATTGGATGTTGTGTCAGCAGGAAGGAGCGAAAGAAGAGATGAAGTGTATCAGAAAGAAAGTTGATAGCAAATGGTGTTTTGAACAGCCTGTATCCCCCAGTGTAATATATTATGGAAGTAATGATTCTGACAAGAGATGCTTCTTTGTAACCTGAAGTGATACAGTAGGGATTATGCAGGCTCAAGTCATTCGGGTCTGGGTATTTAGTTGTCTAGAAATGCTGTAAGAAATGTGTTTGTCATGAAAGGCCTTATTAGAGATGCAGTGGTATGAAGTAGATTACTAAAAAGGAAAAAACCCTGAAATAGTTGGGTACTACAATTGGCCCTCTTGCACTTCGCACCCCCCATATTGCAGCTTCAGATCATAGTGGCATGATTTTTTAGCGATGAAGGAGGCCCGTTTTCGCAACTGCGCATGCACGACCTGCCACCACCGTGGCGGCGCGGGCGGTGACGACGGCAGTGTAGCCGCCATTCAATGTGGAAGTAGGGCTTTGCAGACCCTGATTAAGACCGTGAGTCCGCAGCATAGGAGACCCGACTGTATTGCTATTATTCTTATTATTATTATTTTACTGGTTCAGCTAGAAATGGAAACAAAAATGTTATTTTTAATCCTGTTTTTATAGACTTACCTTTTTTTTGTACTTTAGTGCCCTATTTCCTCTTGTATTTAAGGATGAATTGCATGCTTTAACTCATTTTCAATCTTGCTCAAATATAGTTGTTTCAAAACCATAAAAAGATAGTGAATTAATTGACATAGATAGGTAATGAGAAGTTGGCTAAAGGTTTAAAAGGAGGTGTCAAGAAGCTAGAGTAAATTAAATATGAATATAAAACCATATATAAGAAAGCCATGGAGAGAATACAGAGGAAATTATTATACCAGAGAACAAAGTGCTTCTGACCTGTACACTCTCATTAAGCACAGATAAGAAATGTTACCCAAAAGGCAGGATACAGCTAGAATATACATCAGGCCTCTCACATCAATAGACTGACTTGTACAGTTGCTCTAGTTTGCAGAGATTTCCTCTCAGTGGCAACAAACCTATGTACCTTGACAGAGGACATTCTTGCTTCAGTCAGTTTGATGATTCCCTTCTTCCCCTGACAAACAAGGGGGCACAAAATGCATGCTGCATTTTAGCAACCTCATGTAGTATGGGAATTACATGCAACATAATTGTCTTCAGAGCTGCAATCATATGCAGTCTCTAGGGCTGGACCTTCTCTTCTTCCTTGTGTGGTTCTTTGACCAGTGAAAGCTAGCACAACCTTTTAGCTGAGGTCATGGGGACGTGTGGGGGGGAGAACACAAAACACAATCATAACCCCGCAAGACCCAGCCCACACAAAAAACAAACACATTTTACTCTGACCATTTTTGAGTTAAATTAATATTGACAGTAAATATCTTTAAGAATGCATTTATTGAAGAGTTTTGAATGCGGTCTTGTAATGTTGGTAAATCACTGGAATTTTATTTTGAATGGAAATTCTTTAAGAGCAAAATACATGCCTGTTTGTCATGTACAGGTTTAAGTAGGAATCTCACATAGTTCGTGTATTTCCTTTCCCCGATTAAAATCTTCCCTCTTTCTCTGTTCCTCCTCTTCCTCATTGCTCTGTATATGTGTTCAATAAAAGGAAACAAGTTCATTTTGCTTCACTGCTTGAAAAAAAAAGAATACTGTGGCCAATGGAATGAAAAAATTCATAAAACCGAAAAGCAGCAAATGTTGATAACAAACTCCAGTGACCTACATAATATATATGCATTTTTTTTATGATAAGTACAAACATTAACAGTTTTGGACATCTAAAAATGTAAGCTTAGCAATTTGAAGAACATTTATCTGGCTGAGATAGAAAATTATACATGAAACATAAGGACCTCTCTAAAATTAATTTAGGATGCTGTGGTACTCATTTAGACAAAGAATACAACTAGTTAATCATGACAAAGAAAACTAGACAGATTAAATTAGTTTGTTGCATTCCGGAGTCTTAGCTACGAAAAAGAATGTATTTCACTAATTAAAGAGTGAAAATCTGTAAGCTTTTAGAAAGAGGATACAAGGGGACTGAAAGAGAGTGACCCTGGCTTTGTGCAGCAACCCATGGTATTTGTCTGATACAATTTTATGATTTTGCCACTTAGGTAGCCTAAGTTAAGCGAGCTTCAACTTTTATTATATTGATTATATACAACATAATAGTTCATAATGAAAGTTATTGATTATATACAACATAATAGTTCATAATGAAAGTTATCATGCATGGCTTCAATCCCTAATTGTCGAGGACTCTTGGAGCCTCTAATAAAATAAAATTTAAAAAAAAAATAAAAAAGCTACATGAACATTGATGTTATAGTTAAAAAAATCTGGAAGCTTCAAAATTACAGTAAGAAGTACAATTTTAATTGTTTAGAGGATTATTTTCCTGATCGTGCTGTAGGTATTTTTATATTATCATTATGTTTTTATACTTAATGATACTGCAGTGTACATTCTACATGTTTTATATATAAATGAACTAGAGAAAGTGAAGTTCACCTACTTGTGATAAGAATTATATTTTATCTCAATATCATCATGATCTGTACTGCATTTTACATTGAGAAGTCTTTATATTGACTCCTGAAATATGCTGGGGTTTTCTATGTAGAAAAAAAATCGAATTTTTTTGTTAAAACAAGCATTTTGGAGTAGAATTCAATACTAGATTCTGTACTTGAAAAATATATGCATCAATTATCTGTAGTTTAATATCTGTAATATATTATCTCTAATAAATTTATCTCAGACACCCTTCCTGTGTCTGAGTCTGCTCCAAGACCAAGTCCTTGTACCTATAAATGTCACTTTGCTTTTAACTGTAGGGGACTGAGGATCAAGTCCTCTATCTGTCTTTTACGTGAGAAAAATTGATCTCCATTGAACTGAATGAGAACAAAATCAAGTTCTTCATGGTTTCAATACCATAGTTGCTTTTTTTAAGTGCTAGAGTTTTACAGGACTCATATATCCATGTAGGCACTGTGTATCTTTGAGGAAAACTGTAATGTTTGGCCTCCTTTGGTGCTGTACTTCAACAAAATATCTGCCACCGTTTTCTTTTAACATGAGATAAGCTGATAGAATTTCTTTTTCAGTCTCTCACATTTTATTATATTCTCTCTTAAACATTTTTAAGTGAGAGTCAATGGCTCTATAATGTTTGTATATTGGTTTTGTTTTAGGGTATGTGTATTTCAAAAGGTCCTCGTTTGTGATTGATGTTTATTAGGAAACTCAGTGTATATGTGTGCAAGCATGAGGTGTGTGTGTATGTATGTCTCTGCATGAGGCGGAGGAAGACAGTGTCCCTTTTGTTTCATGAGATCTATGTCTTAAATTTATCTTGCACTTTCAAAAAATGCCAAGACCAAATATGGACACTTCAGCTCTAAACAGAGAATATCCTGGAAAGTTTTGAACTACGTATTGAAAAAGAATGAGCTTAGTCTCCTACAAAGTTGTTTTCATCACCAAGTCATGTCATAATCAGATGGTGTGACAGATTATTTTTTAGCAGAATTGTAATCAGTCATATCAAATGATCCTAAAATGTGATTTTGTTTCTAAAATATTATTTTTTCCTTTATGTGCATTTATGAAACATATGCAATAAATATTTAGACTCTCAATTTACTACACATCAATCTAGAAATACGCTTTGCTATCATCACCATAATTAATTTGCTTAATTATTTTTCCTACCCCATCAATCTCAGTTTTGCACTAACCTGAAAAATTCCACTTTTTGCAGTCCCCCTTTATCTGGATTTCTTTTCTAAGTTTATGAACAGTAATACAGTCTTCCTTGAATATTCACTAGCTTTGTATTGTGAGATATGAAAAGGTGCTTTCTTTTACCTTAATGAAAGTGGCTCAGCATGGGGTGGATGTGTAATGACATTTGATTTTAGGCATCCAACAAAGTTGTTTTTTATTTATTGACACATCTTGTCCAAACAGCTCCCTCGCAAGTTAGTGGAGTAATGAAAGAAAGAGTGCTGCAGAGGAGTGTGGAGCTTTCCTGGCAGGAACCAGAACATCCCAATGGAGTCATTACTGAATATGAAATCAAGTATTATGAGAAAGTAAGTGCTAACAATATCTGTAATGTACAGCAATGGGTAGTTTGCTTTATGTTGGCTTGCTGTGTTATGGAACAGTGTGAAAGCCTGTTAACAGTGTGAAAGCTATTAACTATCCTGTCTCTCCAAAGTCAGTGATTTTGATTTCTTTGTAATAACTAGTTAAATCCTGCAATCATTACTGCAATCATATGTCTCCTATATTGTATTTTATCATACTAAAAATGAAATATATGCTTGAAATCTGCATTTTTGCAATTTTTTTAATTGTTAAGTTTGACTTAGATATTTTAGCATTATATTGTTGCTTTCCCATCTCTTCTACATTGTGTTTGAAGCTTGTTTCATTTCCTTCTGTATCACTGTAATTCAAGTCTTGATATGATGTATCACATATTATTTCTGACTGCATTTTGTATTTCCATATGAACTGGGCATCTTCAACTTCATGTGTGAAGATTTCAAAAACACTTCCTACAGTTTTAGCAAATAAATACTGTATTCTTTATTTGTCCTTTTAAAAAGGCCCAGCATTGTGAAATTTATTTTTCACCTGTTCTCTCAACACAATAATGAATTGAAGGCTGCTTTTCAATAGTAGATGAAGTGATCTCTGTTTCTGGCAGAGTGAAATTGCAATCTTACTAATGTCAAATTGGAGTCTTGCCATTCATTTCAGCATGTCTAGGGCTTCATTCATGATAACTTTGAAGTACTGCAGAATAAAAAAATTCTGACAACCATAAGCTGGATGAAAGCAGAGTGAAGGCATGTTGTGCGTCTATGTTTGTCATGGGACCCAGACTAAGTGTGGCTTCTCCAGATTCCCTGGGAAATTGACTGCATAGCATAACATACTCCTAATTGTTATAAAACATTCTGTGAAAGCCAAAGAATAAATTAAAATTAAAACAAGTGAACACAGGAGCCCCTTTGTGATTACTCGTGAAGACATTTCATCTTTGCAAACAAGGTAGTAGTACCTCTGTATCAAAAAGATCATGTCAGCTTGCTAGGTAACACAGAATTAGATAAATTCAGACCAGATTGAATCTAATATCAGGTGTCATATTTAATTCTCAGTGCTGAACTACACAAAAAAAAAAAATGTGAAAGCTTAAATATACTTACAAAAGATCTTTATATCATTTAAGAAAGAAATAAAATGTTTATTTGTTGATGATAACTTCCAGTTTAAGTTGTTCACTCTAATGATTTTTATAACAAAATTTAACAGATATGTACAGATAGTTAAACAAATCTTTTAATGAAATTTTACTAATTTTAGAAGGTAATTTTTGTTTCATCAGTATTTGTGTGTGCATACAAACACAAATAAAGTTAATATATTTTAAAGAACTGCATATTTACAAGCGCAAAACTGTCCTCTGCACAAAAAGATTTTAAAAAAAAGGATTTGGAAATATACTAGATTTTATCATACAATGATAGCTATTTTAAACAACCAGCAGATTTTAATTGTTAAAGTTCTTCTGTAATATAGAAGCAAATCTCCTGGTATTATACTTGTTACAGTGAAATTAGTAAGAGAATGAAAAGCTCATTCTACTGTCCCAGAAAAACTAGACTATATGGCTTTAACTAAGACAATTTTTGCACATACTTAAATGGTTGTCTTCCTTCCAAAATAATGCAGATCAGGTTGAAAAGTACTTCATAATCTTCTTGCTTAGAGTGAGGGAGGCTGTTTAAGTCTTTTTCCACTAGTTTCAAGGAAACAAAGCAAGAAAATGATCTGAACCTTCACATCCTTTTAGAGCCAAATTAAATCAAACGTTTCTGTTGTTCTGAAATATTCCAATAAGTGTTTTCTTCACCTCTCACTTCTGGGTAGGGCTGGAATGGAAACTGCCTGAAATCTCCAAAGTAAGCCTGTCCTGTGAGATTTCTAGTGCAGGTTATTTTTATTTCTTTCTGATTTATTTATTTATTTTGAGTGGAAGAGCTGCTGACTATTCAAATAAGCTTCATTTATGCATCAAAACCCAATCTCTGAAATTCCACTGTGACTTACAGTCCCAAACCTGACTGTTTATGGTTTCCTTACACTTGTTTATCCTCTCTCTAGTGTTCCTGTTCTTTCTCGCATACCAACATACATTCTACCATGGTCCTCACTTACAGATGATTTCAATCCTCTTGGAGAATATATGTAAAAGTTGTGGCAGTGGGCTTGCTCAAATAACAGAAAGGGCAAGAACTAGAAGCCACTACTGAATCTCAGAAAAGGAATCATGTATTTTCTGTGTAACCTTGTATTTCAGCAAAAGCCTTTGCTGCTTTAGTGACTGCAAAGAGGAAAATTCTCCATAATTTTTAGCTGGTGAAATACTGTTGAAATGAGTTACAGATTTATTCCATTTCTCTGTGTCTGTCTCATTAGCACTGCCATGTATGGCTCATGCTTCTCTGATCATGTGGTGCATTCAGATGGTTGGTTAATTCATCTCGTCTGCCCTTCAAATCATGATTGCATCTGCCACCAAAAATCAACAGGGCTGCACATATCTATGCTGAAAGATAATCTGTGTCAATAAATGTGATGAATAAGTAGAGCTTTTTGAATACTGTAATGATCTGTGATACAGCTTTTGTATTCTTTGAAAGTGAGTTATTACTCATAGGGTTTGTAATCTTACAGCCTTAAATTTGGGGAATGTCATACTGCGCTTCTTTCCCTGGGTTATTCTTTTTGCCATAGAGTCTAAAACTGAGAAAAGACTAAAAGTCAGAGGAAAAAATCTAAAGTAAAAAATTACTCAAGGACGTCAGGTATTGTGCAAAATCCACGTTGGCAATATTGTGTTTTTTAAAGGTGTTGGAAGAGTAAAATGTCAAGGTAATTATGTCAATCTGGATTTTTACCATTTATTTCACAGTGGCTAGGACTTCATTCATAATAACTTTGAAGTACTTCAGAAATAAAAAAAAAGTCTGACAACAAAAACTGTGTTAATACAGAGTGAGGGCAGGTTGCACAGCTAAATATTTGTCATGTTCTTAACAGGAAAGTATAAATTTCAGTGTCCTTGAACTTTTGTTTAGATCCCACAAATTTCTCTGTAAAGCTGCAGTTGAATTAGTTCTCATCAAAATTTTACAGAATTTAATCAGAGCCAAAAAAGCAATCTTTGTCAGGATGTTTTATGAGTAAAAACATGAGCATCCCGTTTGAATTTTATGTTACATTTAGAGCTCTCCATTGCATTGACAATGTTTTGTAATACTCCTCAGAGGATGCTTTGTTTTTTATGTTGGGGGAAAGGAGCATTCAGCAAATTGAAATAAACTACCCAGGCTGACTGTCAGTTGCTGTTGTGCAGCCATGATAAAATCTTATCTGTAAATTAGTCATTTAGTCTTTTGTCCTATTATTTCCAGGATCAAAGGGACAGAACCTATTCAACAGTGAAAACCAAGTCCACTTCAGCTTCTATTAACAACCTAAAGCCAGGAACAGTGTATGTTTTCCAGATTCGTGCTTTTACTGCTGCTGGTTATGGAAATTACAGCCCCAGACTGGATGTTGCCACACTGGAGGAAGCCACAGGTAAACATAATCACCGAATCACAGAATTAATAAGGTTGGAAAAGACCATAGAGATCATTGAGTCCAACCTATTACCTAGCCTATTGCCAACTTATTACCTAACACACCATCCCATTATCTAGATCATGTCACTAAGTACGTAATCCAATCTTTATTCTTAAACACCTCTAAGGATGTGACTCCACCACTTCCTTGGACAGCCCATTCCATTGAGAAATCGCTCTTTCTGTGAAAAAGTTCTTCCTAATATCTAGTCTAAACCTCCCATAAAAATTAGGTTTACAGAAAATTAACGTGTTCTGTAGAGGTAGTAAGTAAAGCAAGAAAGGAGTCATAAGCAGTATAATTCCAATTAGAAAGAATGAAGTTCTACAACAAGGTAGATTTTTGTAATTCTGCTTTGAAGGATGAGCTTCAATAATTTGTTTTACCATAGAACTGAAAATTACTCTTTTATTTTGAAGGAGATTCTTATATCTGAAGGAGATATTTTAATCTCTGAAGAAGCGTTGTAACATATCTGGTTCTTCTCCTCTGCTGCCCTTCTAACCCAAAGACTCTGGGTTGTGATTAGTTGGTTGGTTGGTTGGTTGGTTGGTTTGTTTAATTCAAATGCACACTTCTTTCTCTCCACAAAGGAAGTGAGTTGTGGTAAGCTGAATAACTCAGCTAGATACTTCTGTAACTGGGGAGAGGCAAAAGGAGGAGATTTCAACTCACAGAGGCTTTTCCAGGTCATTTTTGCCATTTGACTTCCTGGTAAAAATTTTGATAGTTTTGTTTATTGTGTGTCTTGTTTAAGCTGTGAGTCCATCTTCAGTGTCCTTGGAGTTCATGGCAATTTTAACTTGGTTTAGTAAGAAACAGAAATTTCAAAGATACTAGGTTTCTTTAAGGCTCATGTACTAAGTTTTAAGCTGTGTAACAAAAGAAACAACCTCCCCAAATCCCTCACAATGGACAGTGCAAAGCTGAAGTACAAGCTGTCTCAATACAGTGCACCAGAAAATCTCACTGACATCTCATCAGAGGGATAATATTTTTGGGGGAGGTCTTACACTTTCCTTGACACTGAAACCAATCTTGTGCCCTTATTTCTACAAAAATCATGCTGATAACTTTTTCAGTCAGCAGTGAAATACGCATGCATGTTTAGAGAAAATCTTCTACATTTTGCATCTTCAGAAAGAAACTCTTCCATCAATGAGGCCTGGCAGCTGTAAGCCCATTCACAGGAACTCGCTGTGTCCCTGGCAGCTACCACCATCCTGTTGCAGACCCAAATTTGGTTACCCTGTTTTGGAGCACATGCTAGATTTGAAGCTGAGAATACATGTCCTATGATTTCAAAGGCTACGGATGCCATATACTCTCTGCACTCTATGCAGCATATTTAAGGTGCAGACACACATTATTGCATCTTACTAATTGCAGCCAGGTGTTGCCTGAACAATTTGTGAGTATTCTTAACACAGTAGTTAGGTCTTGATTCCTTCCACCTTAGTTCCACACAGAATATTAAAACCATAAATAGTGAATAATACCACATATCTAATACACATAATTGCAATAGCAATTATCATAATAGCAGCAATAATCTGTTATTACTAATATTATTAGGTCTGTGTCTAATAGCATACTTTCCATCTGTAGAATTCTGTTTTAGAAAGAATCAGTAGCAGAATCCACATTTTGCAAAATGGAAACTTGAGGTACAGCCAGAGGTAATTTCTTATTTTGAGTAGTTTTTTGGAAAACAAATTAAAAGTCTGTCATAATCAGTCATAAGTTTCTGCTAATTAGCTAATTTATTGTCCATAGTGGTTTAAAATTAGTTCATCAAAATGTTTCCTCAACATTGCCTTAATTATGTGCATATTTTTTATATACAGAATGTAAGTATGCTGGTAACTACTAATAATAGCAAAGATAATTTCAGAGGTAAACAGTCTTGACTGGAGTTTGGTCAGCATATGGGAGATTAGAAAATCCTATCATAAATGCATCACTGACCGTGCTCCTGCACCCTTTTGCTCACTCAGGTGATGAAAAAAATGCATTTAAACTAGAGAGGTGCTTGGCCAGCATCGGCACCGCAGGTTATTTCTTGTCACAGGCCAGCTCTGTGTTTCGAGATGCCATGTAAAATGTCCTGTGTTTTCATTAAAAAAAAATTTTAAAGTGTCATATTTTCCATTAACATGAGGGGACATTATAAAATATAATTCCCTGCAAGGATAAGCATCCACAATTACCCACAAATAAATAAAAAGTTGGTAAAAAGATAGTAAATACCATTAAATTCTTCTAAAATAGTTTTACACAAAAGTTGGGGGTTTTCTTATATTTTATTTATAATTTTATCAACAAACTAATCAAATTAGTCTTTTCTTAACATTTTAAATGAAGACCTTTACTGAATTATTTTTAGGAAATATGGTTCAAGTGAAGTACCATACTGGTGAACACTAAACCAGTATTATGTGGTATTATGGAGTCCATCATCAGTAAGTTTGCAGATGACACCAAGCATGGAATAAGTGTTGATCTGTTAGAGGCAAGGAGGGGTCTACGGAGAGACCTTGACAGGCTGGATAGATGGGCTGAATCCAATAGTATGAGGTTTAATAAATCTAAGTGCTGGGTCTTACACTTTGGTTGCAATAACCTTATGCAGAGCTCTAGGCTAGGGACTGAGTGGCTGGAGAGAGGCCAGGAGGAGAGGCACTTGGTAGTGCTGGTTGACAGGAGACTGAACATGAGCCAGCAGTGTGCCCAGGTGGCCAAGAAGCCCAATGGCATCTTGGCCTGTATCAGGAATAATGTTGCCAGCAGGAATAGGCAAGTTATTCTTCCCCTACACTTGGCATTGGTTAGGCCCTACCTTGAGTACTGTGTCCAGTTCTGGGCCCCTCAGTTTAAGAAGGATGTTGCTCAATCGTGTTCAGAGAAGGGCGACAAGGATGGTGAAGGTGCTGGAGTACAAGCCTCATGGGGAACGACTAAGGGACCTTGGTTTGTTTAGCCTGGAGAAGAGGAGGCTCAGTGGAGACCTTATTGCTCTCTACAACTTAAGGGAGCTCTCTACCTTAAGGGAGGCTGTAACCACGCAGGAGTCGGACTCTTCTCTCAGGCCTCTAGTGACAGAACAAGAAAACCCAGTCTTAGGCTGCATCAGGGGAGGTTTAGGCTGGATATTAGGAAAAACTTTTTCACAGAGACAGTGATTTCCCATTGGAATGGACTGCCCAGGGAGGCGGTGCAGTCACCATCCTTGGATATGTTTAAGAAAAGGTTGGATGGCATACTTATTGAAATTATTTAGATGGTTTACCTGATGGGTTGGTGTTGGGTAGATTGATAAGTTAGGTAATATTTTGAACTTGATGATCCCTACGGTCTATTCCAATCTTGTTAATTCTGTGTGTAATTCTGTGTGTATAGCTGAGAAGCATTTGCATGTCATTATTCCAGAGGATTTCTGAATGAAGCTTTTAAAAATGTCAAAGTATTTTAAGAAAAAAAACCACACGTGTATTTATGTAAGAATATATAGAGTCTTACCTTGACTATTCGTGCATAATTAATCAGTTATTCATAACTATTTCAGGTCAATGCATACACAGTTGCTCGGCTTTGTGGAGGGGCAGTGCCTCTACTCCCCATGGGGCAGGGCTGGCACGCGCATGCGCATGCGCGGCAGGCAGGCGGCACCTCTTGCTCGCTGGGGACAGCCAGAGATCTGTGTCTGTGTGTGTGTGTCTGTGTTACTGTTTCCATGGCTACAGGCAGGGGAGGCTTCTCTTCCCTCATGCCCTCCTTTGCCACAGCAGGGAAGAGACAACACTCTGCTGGGTCCATACAGCCACTGCTGCCGCTCCCACACTCGGAACCGGCAGATGTATGGTAGCTGCCGCAGTAGTAAAGGCAAAAAACCTCTAGCACCAACGCTCGCTGCTGCTGTAAAGGACCCCGAGGTGTTGCAGCATTGCAAAGTTAAGGTTTCTCAAACTCCAAGTGCATTGGCAGCATGGACCAGCAGCGACCCGAGCCAGTGGACACAGGGTTCGTCCCTGGCATGCTGCAGCCTCCCTTGGGGACACAGTCCAAGCATGTGCTGACTCTCTTCCCCACCACGGCCCCAGGGCGAGCTTCCACACCACAGTGCTACTGCAAGCATGCACGGCGGCAGCGTCCTGGCAGTGGCAGAGGCAGCATGGCAGAAGAGAAGCCCAGGGATTCCCCCGGGGGCCTCCCCAGTCAGAGAGGGCTCAGAAACGGTTCCCTTTGCTCCCCTGTGCTGTGAGAGGCCATGAGGAGGTTCCAAAAATGGTCCCCAGTTCTGCGGAGTGGCAGAGGGCACAACTATGGGCATGGCCTGTACACATATTAATGGTGCAACGGTATTTGTGGAAAAAAGGTTTCACAGGAGCCACCAGAGACCTGTGAACAACAAATAGAGAGGTATGACTGTATAATGACCATCACAGTCAGCTAATCATGTTGCCTGCCTGGATTTCCCCTGGCACTTAACTGTTTGGCACTTTTTAGTTGGTGCTATTAATTAAGTAGATTTTTGTATCATTCTCAGTTTTCTGAATTGTGATGGAAACTATATAACCACTTTTTGAAGAATTACATCTATTAAATTAATATTTCTGATACATAAAATATATATATTTTATACCTGTATTGGAACATGTCATACATGTTGGGTATTGCAGAGATATTTGGGTAAAAAAATCATAATTATGAAGTAAACATTATTTCTAAAGGCAAAATATTCTATACTGTGTTTGGCACAGTTCAAGTCAATGACTCTAGTCATTGCATTTTTTGTTGTCTGGTTATCTGAGACGTACCAGACCATGCCCACAATCCAGGCCTCTTTTTAAAAGATATAAAAATGCATCATGTATTGCATCCCACCTTTCTTACTAGTTGGCCAGTGTACCATGTCCCCAAGATTTTCCAGATCGAAAAAAACATCCTCTGCTTGCTTCCAGAATGTACCAGTGCCCAAAATCTGTAAGGCAGCTACACAGAGCAACCCACTCATATATGTCAGCCTCTGTGCACTGATCTTGGCGACTGGATTAGGCTGGGCTGGAGATTTTTCCAAACATTTTTCATTGATGAAGCTTCACACTCTGGCCATTATGACAGGATGCTGCCTCTTCTTCATTTCCAAGTGAGGTCTGCACTGAAGTTCAAAGAGAGAAGGGACCAGTTTAAGGAAATGCTGTATTTTACAGAAATTACACAGTCTTCAGGTTTGTCTATTTTGATGGCCTGGTTATTTTAGAGGACCTGAGTTTTATTACTTATGTACCTACTCTTGCACAATCACCATTGATTTCTTAAAAGTTCTACGAGTGGGATATAGGCAAGTCTGCAGTAACATCCTACTGACCTGAGTATCTTAAAAAGTTAAGCATTCATTCTTTGTAGTTAAAGAGTTTTAATAATAATGTGATCTTCCTCACCTGCATTAGGTACAATACAGAAAAAATACAAAGTTTCTTTAAGAAATAAGATTGAAGGGGATGTTTGTGTGTGTGTGTGTGTATGTGATTTCCCTCCTGTGCAGATTATTCTAAATCTGTGTAGTATAACAAGGGGTTTGTTATTTGAGGGAGGGAAGCAGTTGGTACAGGTCAGTGTCAGTGCCAAAATAAATCATGTTGATTGGCTCACTTCTCCCAAGAAAAGAGTGGTTTGTTTGTTTCTATGGGAACCTCCGAAGTCTGCAACTGGAACCCAGCTCTGTGGAATTCATAAAGTCCTGGTACAAACATTCCTGTTCAGTTACCATTACCAGCAATTAATTATATTATCATAACATCTACAATTCAATTAATCATATATCAGTTAAGTTTCTTTTTTTATTTTTCGTTCTCATTCATCTATCTGCTACATTGTGATCAAAGGTGGATTTATTTAGCTCCAGGCCTGCTGGAGATAGATGGGGTTCACCTGTCTGAAAGGAGGAAAAGGATTCTAGTCTGTGAGTTTGCAGAGCAGATTGACAGGGCTTTAAACTAGGTTTGAAGGAGGAAGAAGATGAGACCAAGCTCTCTAGAGATGTGCCTTGGGGAAACATGCCAGTATTGAGGGTGAAATGGACAAGGTGCTGAGTGACATGATCTAGATGTAGAGGATAGGTTAGTTGGATTAGACGTTGGACTAGATGATCTTCAAGGTCCTTTCCAGCCTTATCTATACTGTGATACTGTGATACTGTAATAGCCCAGATGAAGTGCATCTACACTGATGCCCAATGTATGGGTTACAAACAGGAGGAGCTGGAAGCCATTGTGCATCAGGAAAGCTATGATGTAGTCTCTGTAACAAAATTGGGATAACTTACATGACTGGAGTGCTGAAATGGATGACTATAAGCTCTTCAGAAAGGACAGGAGAGGAAAGGAGTGTAGTGGGATAGCTCTGTACATTATGGAGTGTTTCAACTGTATAGAGCTCAAGGATAGTAATGATAAGGTTGAGCACCTATGGGTAAGAATCAGGGGAAAGCTTAGCAAGGCAGACATCCTTGTGGGAGTCTATTACAGACCACCCAACTTGAATGAAGAGGCAGATTCTGTAAGCTGCTGGATAACATTTTGTTCTTGTGGGAGTCTTTAAATTGCTGAATGTCTGCTGCAACCTGGCTGTCTAGGAAGTTCCTGGGATGTGTGGAAGATAACTTTCTGACACAGCTGGTAAGGAAGTATACCAGGGGCAGTGCCCTGCTAGACCTGCTGTTTAGGAACAAAGAAGGGGTGGTAGGAGATGTGGTTGGCAGCCGTCTTAGTACAGTGGTAAGTGTCCCCACCTGATGTGTGGGAGACCCGGGTTGGATTCCCGCCAGGGAGACAGTGTTAAGAGTTGGACTCGATGATCCTTGTGGGTCCCTTCCAACTCAGAATATTCTGTGATTCTGTGATCTTGGGCATATCAACCAGAAAATGATTAAATTTTCAATTTTGAAGAAATAAGGAAAGGGGCAACAAAACCTCTACTTTGGACTTCCAGAGGCTGAACTTCAGCTTGGTCAGGACATTTGTTCAGAAAGTTGTTTGGGAAGCAACTCTTAAAAAAGGAGGGTCCAGGAAGATAGGATATAGTTTAGGAAGGAACACTTAAAGGCAAAGGAGCAAGCTGTCCCTGTGTGCCAAACAATGACCCAGTAGAGAACAAACCCAGCCTGGCTGAATAGGGAGCTTCATCGGAACTCAGGGAGATAAAGGATTTATGATGTTTGGAAGAAGGGGCAAGAAACTCAGGAGGAGTGCAAGGATGTCCTCAGGTCATGTGGAGAGAAAATCAGAAAGGTGAAAACTCAACTAGAACTCAATCTGGCCACTGCTATGAAGGATAATACAAGGTGTTTTTATAAATACATCAACAACAAAGAGAGACAAGGAAAATCTCCATCCTTTCTTAGATGTGGAAGAGAACATTGTAACCAAGGATGAGGCAAAGGCTGAGGTACTTAATGCCCTCTTTCCCTCAGTCTTGAGCAGTAAGACCAGTTATCCTCAGAGCAACCAGCTCTCTGAGGAGCAGAATAAACCACCTGCAACCCAGGAGGAAGCAGTTAGTGACCTGCTGTGCCACTTAGACACTCACAAACCTACAGAGCTGGGTTGGATACACCCGAGGGTACTGAGGGAGCTGGCAGTTGAGCTTGCCAAGCCACTTTCCATCATTTACCAACAGTCCTGGCTCACTGGAGAGGTCCCAGGCAACTGGAGATTGGCCAGGGTGATAGCCATCTGCAAGAAGGGTTGGAAGGAGGAGCTGGAGAACTGCTGGCCTATCAGCCTGACCTTTGTGCCAGGGAAGGTCATAGATCAGATCATCTTGAGAGCCATCTCACAGCAGGTACAGGACAACCAAGCAACCAGGCACAGCCAGCATGAGCTTATGAAATGCAGGTCCTGCTTTACCACCTGATCTCCTGATCTTCACTGTATTAAAACCTGGCTAATTGGCCAGTTCCAGGGAGTACTGGTGAATGATGCTGCATCCAGTTGGCATCCAGTCACTAGTGGGATTCCCCAAAGCTCAGTATTAGGGCCAGTATTGATTAATATCTGAGTAAGTTATTTGGTCAAGGGGATCTAGTGCACCCTTGGTAAGTCTAGAGGAAAGTTCTGTGAGCTGGGTCTGGACAGTCTGAATCAAGGGGCTGAGGTCAATTGTATGCGGTTCAGTAAGAAAAAGTGTTGAATCCTACACTGCGGTTACAACAACCCCAGGTAGCACTACAGGCCTAGGGTAAGAATGGCTGAAAAGCACCCTAGGGGAAAAGGACCTAGGGGTGCTGATTGACATTGAGCAGAACACAAGCCAGCAGTGTGCCCAGGTGGCCAAGAAGGCCAATGGCATCCTGGCCTGTATAAGGAATAGTGTGGCCAGGAGGACTAGGGCAGTGATGGTCCCTGGGAACTTGGTATGGTGAGGCTGCACCTTGAGTTCTGTGTCCAGTTCTGGGCCCCTCACTGCAAGAAGGACATTGAGGTGCTTGAGTATGTCCAGAGAAAGACAGTGGATCTGGCAAAGGGAGCACAAGTCTTAGGAGTTGCAGCTGAGAGATCTGGGGGTGTTTAGCCTGGAGAAAAGAAGGCTCAAAGGAGACATTACCACTCACTGCAACTACCTGAAATGACAGTATAGTAAGGTGGGGGTCAGTCTTTTCTCCCAAGAAGCTATTGACAGGACAAGGGGACATAGCCTCAAGCTGTACCAAGGAACATCAAGAGGAAGTTTTCCCTGAAACAGTGCTTAAGCATTGGAATATGTTGCCCGGGGAAGTGGTGGAATCACGATCCATGGAAGTGTTTGAGAAATGACTGAACATGGCACTTAGTGCTATCGTTTAGTTGACATGGTGGAGTTCAGTCAGAAGTTGTACTTGATGATCTTGGAGGTCTTCTCCAGCCTTAATCGTTCTATGATTGTATGATTTCAGATGCCTGATATGTCGTCATATATCCATCTCCAGGTCTAGATTCTCAGTGTTACAAACCAGCACAGGTCCACAGAGTTCAGCAGAGCTGTACTCATTTAATACAGCTGAGTACATGACCAGCTTTATTAGATGTCAGGCAAGCAATATATTTAACAAACCTCAAGGTTTTTCTGGCTAAGTATTTACATCCTCAGTTTACATTAATGGGGCATGCATATATTTGCATATATTAATAGATTTGTCGTATATTAATAAAAAGAGTGATAATGTGTGGATATTTTGGCATGTAAATTCTCTGATGCATGGAGAATTGAGTCATATATGTAGATGCACCTTTTCGTTGCTAACAGAAACATGATAACTAACAAAGGCTATTTACAATTATTAATAACAGTAAGAGATTGAAATATGCTAAGTAGGAAATCTGTGTTAATAGAGTTTTGGCTCAAATATTTTTCTCAGAGTTAAGATACTATTTCCTTGGAAACCGTCAAAGTCATATCAATGAGCTATAGAAGGGCAGCTAGAAGCAGAGATCTTCAAGGATTACTCCCCTACTGTCCCTCTTTATGGGAATACCCTGGTCGTCACTCTTTGAAGGGAGGCAACAACTAAGCAAAACAGAAGGCAGAACAGGAGTAGGAGGGAGTGGAAGTGACTGGTGCTAGTGATGATGGCCTTCTGCTAATGGCTGTACTGGTTTGGCCAAGGAAATTGTAGCTTGGCTGCTTTTTATTCAGTGTAGACAATCATTGCCTCATGCAGCATTTATGTGAATTTCCAGTGGAGGCCCTTCTTTAGACTAACTTTATCAATGTAATACAAGTTTCAGACAAAAGCAGTCTGCAACAGTAGACAATCTCCAGTTCATGACTGTGTTAAATTTTTGCTGTCTCTTTGCAGGGATTAATTCTTAACTAATCTCTGCTCTTTGCTCTGTTTGTAGCCACAGCTGTTTCCAGTGAACAGAATCCTGTTATTATCATAGCTGTGGTTGCTGTGGCAGGAACCATCATTCTGGTCTTCATGGTGTTTGGATTCATCATTGGACGAAGGTATTGCATCTTTCATGGGCCTAAGCACATCTGACCCCACTCTTGTGAACACCTGAGACATAGTCTAATCTGGGATAGTAATTTGCAAAACTGAAATAGAAATAATTTTTAGTAAGGACAATTTTCATTTAAATCCTATTATCAATTATACAGTTTGTCCTCTTACTTTGGCAAGAGACTTAAATCAAGATGTTCTTTTTGCCCTATGTTAATGTGCTGTAAAAGGAACCCCTAGCAGGTTCTTTACCTGTGCTTCTCAAAGTCCCTCTTTCTGTTCAGCTTTCTCACATGGAGAAGTCTGACACTTTATCTGATGAGCCTTTAAGTGACTTTAATTCAGGAAAAAGAGACACAGCAGTAAGTTCAAGACAACCTTCATGTAAAAACAGCATTTTATTTTCAAGTTCTTTAATCCTCTGTTTTTATCTGTAGAAGCTTTTTATCAGAACTTGTTTTTTTTTTCTTTAGGATCTGTCCCAACTGGTATTTGATACAAAAATCTTTTGATTGCAGTTGTTCATGATTTATTTAAAACTTTGCTGTCAATAGAATTATAGGTGAAAGTTTCAAAGGACCTACAGCAGTTTGGTACTCAGTGCCTGAAAATCCCAGCCTGCAGAACTGATTTTAGACTTATATGTGAGAAATAAACCATTATTTACCAGTAATCTGGTGTTTTACTTTCTTTTCAGACATTGTGGCTATAGCAAAGCGGATCAAGAAGGGGATGAAGAACTTTACTTTCATTGTAAGTGTTTTGCTTTTTCCCCCCCTTTCAAAATTTCCCAACTGCAATAGTGTAGACAATACTATAGTGCAGACAATACTAAAACAAGGCTCCATGAAAGACATAGCCACAGGAAATTCAAAAATGCTGTGTAAATAGCAGACGGGAAATTAAACACTGTAAAATTGTGACCTACAGAGAAAGAATGCAGATTAAAGACAACACTCCTCACACAGATGGTTTTATTTCTATATATGTCTATGATATACTGTTGGGTTTATCCTACATTTTTGTTTTCTTTTTGTTGCTTTGAATACCTTTTTCATGTTGTCCTGATAATCCCTCTGAGATGCAGTATTCTGGAGACCTTTGCCTAAGTGACTATATGATCTTTACCTCAGGCAAACTTCAGATTAAGAAAGTATGAGTCACTGCATCACTCTAAAAATGAGGCTTTTCTGCTCAAAAGCTGTTTTCTGCTGCTATAAATATCATACCATCAATATTTACAAAACATAATGTCCTTAAAAATAGAATATTTAATATGAAAAGAAAGGTCAGCCACTTCATTACTGTTCTGTGTTGTAGGATCACTTGCCTAGCTAATAGTAGCACCTAAAACCTCTCTTATTGAAGTCACATATGCTATCTGAGTTTGCACTAGAACCCTGGAAAAATTCAATAAAACACATCTGCCTTGGGTTGAAAGTGTAAGGGAAAGGAAAGATTATGCAAGAATGCTTACACTTCTATCCAAGTATTGTTTAAAAAATTTCTTTTTTTAGCCTTTCTTTTTTCAGTTGTAATACCATTTTGACATTAATGATTGAAAGTGTTTTAATTTCTTTTAGAAACAGTCATTAACTCAGGAAGTGTGCTAAAACTAAGTCACGAAATAATATTGAGAAACCATAATTGGTAAATCACATAATAGATTTAAACTGAACATCAGTTCTGTTACACATCAGTGCTTAGGTTTCCAGTCTTCTCCCATACCTGATCACTCTCGTATCAGTACAATTTGCCGTTTAGTCATGCTATGCTGTATGTAGCTTTTGTTGTCTACCAATAATTGCTTAAATTACTCCTTAAATCCATCAGATTATTTTTTCTTGTTGTAAAAGCAATAGGATTTGTCTTATTTTAGATACATTAAAGTCATAAGCTATTATCAGAAAGTAATGTCACATGGAGAATGATGTAGCCACTAGCCATAAATTCTTAGCATCTTCTCAGTCCATTTCTCTTTAAATGAGTACTTCTAAGCAAAGCTCCACTCAAAATCAGATCAAGGATCTGTTTTACTTTCCTTTCAAGTCAGCTGGAAATTGATCGTGTTTCCTGAATTTGAGTCTGTGGCTATCTAAAATGGTTTAAATGTAGTGAGTGTCAAACTAAGTAGTGACATCATTGCAGCTTTAGTAAATCAATTAATAAACTGTGCAAGAAAAGTGGAAAATAAAATGTGATGAGAATTACTTATCATGCACTTTGCAGTGCAGCTGATTTTAAAGAATTCATCAAAAATCTGATTCTACTTAAACGTTACTATTCTGGGAGTGATGGATTTGAAATATGCCTCTCATAATGCATTATAAGCTTTTCACATTTTCAGAAGAGGTACTGCTTTCACTTTTAAAATCCTTGTTATGTCCTTGAAGGAAAAGATCAACTATGTATTCTTGTATTTCAGTATATAAACAAGAGGACTATGCTAGCGAAATAATTTCTTTCCTTATCTCCATTATTGACATCTGCTTTTGTTTCAGTGAAATTGTAAATTAATTAATATGAAAGCTGCTACTTAATGATTGATAGTTGGTAGAATGGTGAGACTTTGTAAGTGCTCATTTGTCATATTATACTTTCCAGAAATCTGGTTAGCTAGGAAATCAGTCAGAAGATTAAACACACACTGTCTTTTTTAAACCATGGCCCAAAATATAAGTCACTTTTTACCAAGGTAATTTTTCATCACGTATTGATCGTAGGTGCATTATTTAATTTCATTTCATAACCGTATACAAAAGGGGATGGAATCCACTGCTGTGGTCACCAGCTTGGTCACACCTGTGAGCACTAGTTTGGTGGCCTTTTCTCCCTAACAGCTAGACAACATTCTTCTGTACTGAGGTACCAGACTGGATTTTCAAAAACCTAACTTAAATACTTAAAACAAAAACTTACAAGCAAACATTTTAAAAGCAAGTTTTAAAGCAGTGCATTTAGTGGAGTATCATATATTTACGTTAATTTCCCTTCATCTCTCTGTGACTTCAAATGCTACACTTGAAGACGCAAGTACAATGGAGGAGTTTAGTCAAGCAATTCGGATTTATATTTGGGTTACTCCTTCCGTTTTCATCTAACAATATCTGCAAATGCAGGACAGGATTATTTCACATTGCTATGCCAGGATAGCCTTGGCCTGTCAAAATGTTTTATGACAGCATGAATAAAGAACCATCAGAGGCCCACTTGAGATTTGCAGGGTCCAGGCCCCTTTCACAAATACAAAAGGATGGCTCCTTCATCTCCTTGCCTTAAAGCACTCTTACAGCAGGTCAACATAAGGCTTTATTCTGATTTTCTCCAATATCTTTCAGATTTAATAAATAAATATTGATCATTAAAGAAATGTGCAGCATTGTGAGTACAACTGAAAGAACATCTCTTTAAATACATAATATGACAGACAATAACATCCGGGCAACATTTCAAATAATGTCTCTAGTTGTAAATTCATTAGATAACCAATTTCTTAAAGGTTTTTTTTTCCTTCATATGAGGTTTTGCAGGTTCTTGGTCATTAATACCATCTGAAATATAAATACACTGATTATTAAACTATATATCAATATATTTTCAAATTTAAAGTATTTTATGTCGAAAAATAAAAAACAACTTTAAAATACTTATGTTTTATATTGACTTCTGATCCTGTTCTTGTGTATTAGTTTATCAATTAGCAGAGAAACATTTCTGCATATTCATGTTGAGTTTTAATTTGGTGATTTAATTAAAACTCAAGAGTATAATATTTCTGAGCAAATTTATTTAATAAAAAATACTTGATTAATAGATTTCCATGGTTGCTCTACTATCATCAGGAGTGTCTACTTTCACAAAATGAGCAAAAAATAATTTACCTGAGTCATCAGTAAACTAAGGTGAAAAACTGCATGCTGGCCAGAGCACTGTGCTGCCTGAGTTGCAGTAAGTGTTATACTGAAAAAAGAATGAGTGAAAAACAAGTTGCTGCATATTATTCACTTAGGTGCTTGAGAAGGGAAGTATTTGTGCCACAGAGCCCACTTTCCCTTCCTGTGCCTTTACAAGTTGACCACAAATTTCTCTTGTTCATATTATAATGCAAGAAATATACCTCAGGATATAATTTCTAAGTGCTATGAATACTATTGTCACAGTCTGCAAACAATATTATATTCAGTAATTTAAGTAAACTGAAGGAGGTGGAGGAGGAAGACCCTTTCAAATCCCACTAGAAGACAGAAATAATATGAAGAAGTGCTGTTTGCACATCCTGGACAAAAGGAGAAGCTGTCCTTATACAAAAAAGAAACTTTCACCTCCTCTACTTGTCTAATATCCCTTCCCCCTCTTTGTTTTTACTCCCACTCAACCCTTGAATTTTATTCCATTAAGCACTATTTAATATTTATTACTTCTTTCTGTTCAAGGTGGAGATGCAGATGTTAATGTTAGGCATTTTTAGAGATGGGATTGTGTACTTGTGTCAGCATGCTTGCAGATGATGCCTAAAACTAAGGTTGCCTTTCAGAGCGGCTCTGACTCAGGCAGCGTGGAAACAGGTTCCCTCTTCCAAGGAGCACTCTGCATAATGAAATTCCTGGGCTGACTGCACAATAAGTGCTTTTGCTTCATCACAGTCATGCTTTCTTACATCATTACAGTTAAATTTCCAGGCACCAAAACCTACATTGACCCTGAAACCTACGAGGACCCAAATAGAGCTGTCCATCAATTCGCCAAGGAGCTAGATGCCTCTTGTATTAAAATTGAGCGTGTGATTGGCGCAGGTAAGGCTGCCGTGGCTTCCTGATTCAACTGTTCCATTTAGCCCGGATCGAAACTCATACATCATAATGACAGGCAAATAATTATACCTCAAGTGTAGAATAACTTTTTACATTTGCCAGAGTGGTTAAGAGCAATGAAGCTGCACTTGCTTCTAAAATGTAAAAACAAACAGGGAAAAAGCCCAACAAAACTCCCCAAATAAATGAGTAAATTAAAAGTCTTGCTTGACATTGAAAGGTTGGCAGTTACTAATCTTGTTTCTGGTGTTAAAAGTGGAACAGGGGGGATGGGGCCAATTTTGCTGTCTGTTATTTACTGTCAGAGTAAAGGCATTCAGTATTTGTGCAAATTTTGCTCGCTTTCCTTTTGCAAGAGGGCTCTTTGACCTCTGAAGCTTTGTTCATGTGAGTAAGGAAAACTGGCTGCAGGACAAAATCTTAAATAGAGACGAGCAGGGTCTTGTTTCTATATAACAAAGTCTTCCCTAAGGCTGTTTTTTCTTCTACCATATTTCTTTTTTATATTTTATGAATACAAAAAGTTATGGTTTAACTTATTATGACTGATTGTAATTGCAGCAGCACTACATTGCTTTTCTTCCTCTTGAACTGTCTACCACCTATTTAAACCACGGTGTTCATGCTCTAAAAAGGCAGTTTCATTTGTTTGCATTAATAAGATATGTGACATTTTTATTGCAGTACTCCATGTAGTGAAATTAAGTTTCCATGGGTAAGAAAAATATCAAATACTTTGGATTCCTGGAGGAAATTTTTGTTTGCTTTCCTGTTGTTTTATGCAAGTATTAGAGGAATATTTTTTAAATCACCCTGTAGTTTGGCTCTGTAAATTACAGACTGTGATATTATTTAAAAACAGAAGAAGTATCTCTAAAATAAGCTGGTTTACCTGTAAAAAAAATCTTTAAATTTAGAATTCACAACACCATTTTAAAGTAACCCCACTCATGTTGAATCACGTCTTAATCAAGGAGTAGTAATGTTGAAATTAACCACACTGCTGAGAAAATTATTCCTTCAGATGAGCAAGAGCAAAAGAATCCAGCCCTTGCTAACTTGTAATTTTTGTGCTGCTGAGTTGCAGCCTCTTTTCTAATAAATACACAAATACATGATTAGCATAAAAAAATTACTGAGCTTTATCTTTGAATTACAAAGCTACCAGCGTAGCAACAGTTCATAGCAAAAGATATATGCGGCTGGATTTTTCCAATGACTTCCGAGAAATATGCTGAAAAACCTGAGCTGCAGAGGATACAGTTTAAAATGTATTTTCACTTTTGTTATGAAAAATTCCAGAATGTCAATTTTGTTGACTGAAAATTCATTTATTCTTGATTTTAATGCATGTAGCTGATAGCAAAAATAACTAATGTGTGTCAGTAATCATTCTGAAGAAAGTTAATTAGAAGTGCAATGGTGAAAGCATATTGTGTGCGGTGTTTAGCTATGGTTTTAAGCTGTTGATGTAAATAGCAAACAGGAATGAAATGAGATGCAGTCTAGGAACAACAGAATGTTAAAGACCCAAAGCAGCAGCTGAAACTCATATATCAAAGAAGAATATGGAATTTCTGCTAGTGACAGCACCAGAAAAGCCACTTAGCAATCTCAATATGCATCAACAATACTAACCATATCAACTATTGACTAGTGCCACATCTATCCGAGAAACAGGGTGCAAGTATGCTTGTGATCAGTTTGGATGAGGGATATGTGTTTTCCTTGCCAACATTTTCATTACCATCCCGCTGCGGCCACCTGTCAGACACAGAATATGGTGTCCACTATGTTAAGTTGTTCATACCACACATCTTTTGTTTTAGCGTCTGTCTTGTTGACATGCTGGGCTGGTGGCTGTGCGGTTGTGCAGAATTCCCACTCTTGTTGTCATATTTTCTGGTTCATTTTTGGGGCATCGTTTTGGCTGAATATACTCTTTTCTTGGGAATAAAAGTAGTTCATTGGATAGCATCCTTGCCTGAAATGCATAACATACAAGTTCAAGTCTCTGGTTTGCCTGAGTATGCATGATCTGCTTTTGGAAGTCAGTCAAAATCAGATCAGAGAGAGCTGGAAAGGACTTAAGCCCTAGTGTCTCCTTGTGCCAAGTATCCTAATTACCTGGCTCTGAAATATCACAGACACATAGACACACACATATACTCAGCCTTGTTTTCAGCATGAAACAAAAACAATTTTGGAAAGTACTGTTAGGGAAAATCGTTATCCTTCAGTAAGCTCTTGAGGGTAGGAACTGTTGGTGGGGTGAGTGACGAATTCATTAATAGTCATCCATGAGTTTAAGGCACCAAGCTAAGGGTGTGTCCAGCTAGTTATGTATGTAACAGCTATGCCTCATGGTATTCATGCTATGGTATTCATAGCTATTGACATGGCTGTTCAGATCTTGACTCCAGTGCCCAAGGATCGTTGAAGATAATGTGCAGGCAGGAACACTTGTCTGGTCAATTAGCTTAGGTAAAGCACAGTGTTTACAGAGGTATATGGAGTGGATTTGAACTAACCTTAATTAGGCTAGTATAGAACAGAAGGGAGAGGAATTTGATTCTGTGTGCAGTCACCTCCTGTAAGATTCATAAAACGGACCATACTGGGTGGAGATTTGCCCAAACAAGTCAGCTAGAAATACTAAGTCATGGTCAAAGTTCTACCTTTCTGGCTGGAGAATTGTGAAGCTGAGACCCAGGTACTGTGTTTTGCGTTCCCCAAGCTCTCCTGTTGGGGCTGTCAGGAGAACAGTAGTGTTTGAATGCTGACAGTGTCCTAAACAAGATGTCTCAGAACCCATCCATTAGGACACTTCAACATCCCTCTTCAGGCATTCAGACTGATTTTCAAGCATAAATCTCTCCACTGCCTGCCAGCCATCCTTCTAGTGTGTATGGGCACTTAAGTTCTTACCCCACAAAGTTTCTCTGGATCTCAGTCTATGTCCCAAGAGGATTTTCTAATCAAACTCTCTGTGTAGGTTGTGCCTAGTTCAATCATTTTTTTCAGCACCCATCCTAAAATATGTCTTAGATTTAGGTGTGTCTGCATACTTGTGTATACGTAACAGTAATGTTAAGGCACTACTCAGGCATGCAGGAGATAAGTTTCCAGCTTGATTGGATTTGGAGGAGGGATTTGGAACTATGTCTCCCATACTCCATATGAATTTCCAAAGTACCAGATAATTAAATAATTTTGTAATAAGTCTTTCTCTTTTATAGACATGTTCCCCTTTATTCAGTATATGTTACAACCCTTTTCTTCTATATATACAAAGGTATTTTTCTTCCTGGCTGCAGAATTGGATATCTTACTTTTTCTGTCTTCTGACACAGTTGTGAGGCAAGGGACAATCCTTAAATCTTTCATAATCTCATTATTAGTGAAGTAGATGTATTACATTCGACTCCATATCTGACATACTTCCAACCCTCTTCCCTGTCTGATGGAGTCTTCCCTCACAAATTTGATTGTTGAGGCTTTTTTTTCTGTTGTATTCTTGCTGGCTGTGTGGCCATTTTTATCATATATTTCTTCAAGTTTCAACTGTTGTTTAGATTAGAACCTTTTACAAACTTGCAGCATTTGCTTGTGTTTGTTTAATGTAACAAAATTGTTTTAAGTCACACCTTTCATTTCACAATCTGCAAAGTAAATTATCCTGCTTGAAGGTAATAATGTAGTGCTTCATTTAACGTTGTAATGATGCTAAATTAAAAGCAGCTCTGCAAGAGTCTGCCTTTTGAAAGAAAAAACCCATTGGCCCTAAAGATAACAAGGAAACCATGTAGAGCAGAATGACATTTTCACTTAGAAATGGTCTTACTCTTTCTAAAATAGTGTTTTGTTATGAAAGCCACTTCATTTTTATTTCCTGTTTTTGGAAAAAAAATGCAGCAAATTACTAGCAAGACTTTTAAAATATTCAAATAATAGTCCTGTCGACTGGCTTAATGTGAAGTGTTTATTCCATAGGGGTCAGCAATTCATTTGAAACTCGTGCCTAAGTAATCCATTTCAAATACGAACATTCACATGTAAAATTTAAACACTCACTTAAGTGGCTAGTTGAATCAAGGTCTATGAAAAATATTGCTGGTTGGAGTAATTCAACATTGATCTACTTAATTTTAGGAGAGTTTGGTGAAGTGTGCAGTGGACGTCTAAAGCTTCCTGGCAAGAGAGACGTTGCAGTAGCCATAAAAACTCTGAAAGTTGGCTACACTGAAAAGCAAAGAAGAGATTTCCTATGTGAAGCAAGTATCATGGGACAGTTTGACCATCCCAATGTTGTTCACTTAGAAGGGGTTGTTACAAGAGGTAAGCATTGGCTCAACCTGTCAGTTAAATAACAACACCATGGCAGAAATTACTCTAGCTTATTCATGGTCAAAGATTCAAATTATAAACAGACTGCACACTCCTAATGGATTTTCTCCTGATGCGTAACTAACTAAAACAATACGTACTTTATGCTACAACCTGATGAAAAAATTTAGATGTGTACATGATTAAAAGATGAAGTACTTTGAAACATATTATTTTTCTAGTTTCGTTTATCCTCAAAGGCCATGAAGAGAGATAAAGTTTCTTATGTCCTTTCATATTATCTGAAGTGTCATTATTCCAAAGTCCTGTTCACACAGCAGGAGATAGGAGGACACACTGACTTTGTGATTTGTATGGTTCAATTTCGTGAATCATGACCACGTTCCACGCAGGCATTTAAGAAATTAGAGCTCAGTACCAGTGCTGGAGGGCTCAGGAATGTTCCTTGTCTCAATGATTCAGTCCTTTAAAGGAATAACGTGTGTTTTATCAAGAAAAGGCACTCCATTTGTTTTACAGTTTCTTAAATATCTGTTTTCTTTACTTTCAGGGAAACCAGTCATGATTGTAATAGAATACATGGAGAATGGGGCCTTAGATGCATTTCTTAGGGTAAGTACCAAAATGAAAACTTACATAAACATGAGGTTGCAGCCAGATGGGTGTAGACCTCTTCTTCCAGGCTGACGACACCAGAACAGAGAGGGCACGGCCTCAAGCTACGCCAGGGGAGGGTTAATCTTAACGTTAGGAAGCGTTTTTTCACAGAGAGAGTAATTGCGTATTGGAATGGGCTGCCCAGGGAGGTGGTGGAGTCGCCATCCCTGGAGGTGTTTAAGAGAAGACTGGACGAGGAGCTTAGTGACATGGTCTAGCCGGGGGGTGTAGGGCTGGATGACCCTGGGTCCCTTCCGGCTCGGAGTGGCCTGCTAGACTGTGAGGGATCTAGGTTGGTGTTGTGCTCTGGGATGTGCTCTCGGTCTCTGTACGGGTGTTAGGTGGTGAGTTGGACTAGATGATCCTTGTGGGTCCCTTCCAACTCATAATATTCTGTGATTCTGTGATTCTGTGATAAACATACGGCTGAGTGCCAGGTATGCACTAAAGCTTCTCTCTCACTCCCCTCTGCACCTGGACAGAGGAGAGAAAATATAACAAAGAGTTAATGGGTTGAGATAAGAGCCATAAGAGATCCCTTACTGATCACCGTCATGTGCAAAACAGACTGAAATTTGGGATATTAATTAAATTTACTACTAACAAAATCAGAACCTGAGAATGAGAAGCAAAATAATCTTAAAGACACCTTTTCCCCACCACACCTGCTTTCAAGTTCTACCTCCTTCCCCCACAGTGGTGCAGGGAAATGGGGAATAGACATTACGGTCAGCTGTTTCTGCAACTGCTCAAAGAGAGGAGTCCTTCCCCTGCTTCCCGTGGGGTCCTTCCCATGGAAGACAGTCCTTCACAAACTGTGCCAATGTGAGTCCATCCCACAGGCAGTCATTTTTCACCCAGTGCTGCCACATGGGTCACTTTTCCACAGGGTGCACTCCTTCAGGCAGAGGCTGCTCCAACGTAGGTCCCCCACAGAGCCACAAGTCCTGCCAGGAAATCCTGGTCAGCAGGTCCCTACCAGGACCCTGCTCCAACATGGGCCTCCCATGAGGTCACAGCCTCCTTCCAGCATCCACCTGCTCTAGTGTGAGCTCCTCCAGGGACTGCAGGTGGATCTCCGCACCCCTGTGGTTCTCCATGGGCTGCAGGAGCACAGCTGCTCCACCATGGTCTGCGCTGTGGGCTGCAGGGGTACCTCAGCTCTGGCATCTGGAACACCTCCTGCCACTTCTTCTGCACTGACCTTGGTGTCTGCTTTGTTGTTCACATGTTCTCACTCTGCTTTTCTCTGGCTGCAATCTTTTTCTGCACAATGAGGGACATGAGGGAAGCTTCCAGAAGCTTCTGAAAGAAGCCACCCTTGTAGCCACCTCACTACCAAAACCTGGCTACAGAGACCCAGTACATTCCGTGCCTCTCCTCTGTGAATCACAGATTTAAGAATTATCATAAAAATGCCCAACCTTCACTTACATGAGCAAAAACAACTAACCAAAATGAAACAAAACAACAATCTTCATACAAAAAATAAAAATAATAGCATCACACCACCAAACAGAACTGAACAATTTACACAAAATCCACTCCTTGACCCTTCACCACAATTACAAAAATTCCTCAAAATTATTTCATTCTCTAACATTGTTTAGTACTTGTTTTGCCCATTACTTCCCCTAAGTACTATCCTTATTTCAAAATCCTCATGTTCTCAGGTTTAGGCACCAAAAAAAAAGACAGTAGGGGGTTGACCTTGTTTGGACACCAGGTGCTCCCTAAGCCACTCTATGACTCCTCAGCTAAACAGGGAAGAGAGAGTTACATGGAAAACAACCCATGGGTTGAGATGTGGAAGATTACTAAAGCAAAATAGCAAAAGTGCATGTGCACAAGAAAAGCAGAAAATAACAAGGTTTTTTCTCTGCTTCCCATCAAGTGATGTCGTCATTTCCTGGGAAGCAAGAAGGCACACTTAGTGTTTCTTAGCAGGCAGCCGTTGGAAACAATCAGTGCCCTCCCCTTCCTCTTTCTTCCATTAACTTTTATATCTGGGCTGACGTCATGTGTGTCGGGAATATCCCTTTGGTTAGTTTGGGTCTGCTTATGTCCCCTTCCTGTATCGTGCCCTTGACTGGGGTAGGAATGTTACAGTGCTGATGCTGTGCTTAGCAGTAGCCAAACCACTGGTGTGTCATCAGCACCTTTCTTGCTACCAATGTGAAGCATAGCACTGTGAAGGCTGCTATAAGAAAATGATCTCCACCTCAGCCAGTCCCAATACAGTGATGTATATTACATATTGACACTTTCGAAAATATAGTTTATATATGTGCATATATATATGTATATATGCATGATATTAATACAATTAAAATGGGTTTTAGGCTGAAATGAACCTTGACAAATACCAGCAGTTCCTTATGTTATTTCAGCAAAACCTGATCAGAAATGAGAGGCTCAAATAGGATCATATGGAGACATTTTAAGAATTTATGTGATTTAATGTGGCATAGACGTGACAGGTTTTATTATTGCCACCAGTTGAAATAAAACCACTGATACTTGAAGCCCAATCTTCTGCCTTTTGAGTGCAGAATTTTATCATGTCAGCATAAAAGCGGTGGAAATCAGCATAAAAGAATCCCTAAATGAACTGTGGACCTGCTTAAGAGATGAACCAAGGAAGAACACAAGTTCAGAACAATTTAACATTTTTCAAGCATGGTCTGAACTTGCCAGTTCTGACTCCTTACCAGGTATACAAGAGAGTGTGAGATGATATATAAACACTCTACAGAGTAGCTAAGGTTACAAAAAAGAGATCGTTCCTATTTTCTTAATACAAATAATTATACTGAGACATAAAGAGCATAGAAGTAAACTGTAGGAGCTTCAGGTAATGTAGGTAATCTCTCTTAGAAGTGACTTACCAATGTAAAGTGCTGAGCAAGTTTAGTTACTGTTAGTCGATTAACTACTCACACATTTCTTAACTGGACTCACACATTTCTTAAATGGATGTACTACTTGATCTCTGAAGAAAGTAAACTTGTGTTCGAAGTGAGTTTCTTTGTCCTAGGGTGAATTGCCACAGAAAGGGTAAATAAGTAGAAAACTAGAAAGTTGTAAAACTAATTCTTATTTCTCTTCTCAGCTATACTAACAAGAAATGCTGCTCCTTTCTTCCCTCCAGAAACATGATGGGCAATTTACAGTCATTCAGCTAGTGGGAATGTTGAGAGGAATTGCTGCTGGAATGAGATACTTGGCCGATATGGGATATGTACACAGGGATCTTGCAGCACGCAATATTCTTGTCAACAGCAACCTTGTTTGTAAAGTATCAGACTTCGGCCTTTCCAGAGTTATAGAAGATGATCCAGAGGCTGTCTACACTACAACTGTAAGAGAAATCAGTGGGTTTTCGGAGTTTTGAGATGTGGTTATTAAGAAGCATTTCTAGAGAGTATATATAAGAGAAATACATTAATTGCTTGAGAAATGTTAACCAGTCAAAAGAAATTGTCACTGTAGAAATCTGGCTGCAGTTAGAAAATAATATTTTTGTAAGAACATATGTTTTTATTTGATAAAATTCTAAAAATTTTGTACGTCTTCATTATTCCCTTCTTCATGATTTCTGTTTAAACAAATAGTTTTACAAAAGTTTTACCCACAAAAATTTTAGTCATCTAATTTACTGTGAGTCAGTTAAAATATTTGTATGCTATTGTTATTTTTCAGACTAGAGCTTATCTCACCAAAAGGTTGACTAGCTTGAGGCTAGACAATGACAAAGCTCAACTCCTATATTTTCCCTTGCTTTTGGGTGGGACGCTTTTCTTAAATATGTATTCATCACGCACACTATGCTCTTTATTCTTTTGTTGAGCTAGCTCCACTTTCCCACCCATGGGGACTTGCTGTACCTATTTTCTTATTCTGAGGAAAGGAGGGGCCCCTGAAATCTGCTCCGACAGGCACAGAGATCCAGGAAACCTCACTGGTGTTCACAGCTGTCACTTCTGTCATTGGGCTCTAAGTGGGATCTAAGTTAACCTAAGTTCCAAGTGTTTTAAGAGGCTAAAGTTCCTTAGACAGCTTTGAAAATTTCAGAATTGGTCAACTGTAGTAGATGCTAGAAGTGCTGCTTTTGATGTTTATGGAAATAATTATAAATGCATTCTGTGGAAGACGATAAGAAAATTTGGGGGGGGATAAAAGAGAATTTTCTTCCTTTTTTTTTTTTTCATAGGGTGGAAAAATTCCAGTGAGATGGACAGCTCCAGAAGCCATTCAATATCGCAAATTTACATCAGCCAGTGATGTGTGGAGTTATGGAATAGTTATGTGGGAAGTAATGTCTTACGGAGAACGGCCTTACTGGGACATGTCAAATCAAGATGTAGGTTTGTCTGTGGATGTGTGTGTGTGTTAATGACACAAAAGTTACATATTGTATACATACATGCATATGTATTTCACATTAAATGCATCAAATGTTAGTTTAGAAATAAGATTTATCAAAATACTGTATGATTCTCACAATACGAAAAAGTTACAAAGCTTTCACTTTTTACTTAGATCAAAACCTTTCTTCTGCCACATATTGTAGGTTTCTGTTCAAGGATCAAGTAAAGCTTGAACATAAAAAATAGTAATGTATGCTCTTCACTTTATTATGCTTAAGCATGGAAAGAATTAATTTCTTTTCCAATAAAAATAATTCTGAGGTTTCTGACCTTAGAGCAATGATTAATCTGTTGAAAAAATTTGTTAAAATTCTGAGTGGCAGTTAATGACCTACTTTGGCTCTTTTGAAGTTAATTATGCTGATTTAACAGTACCTCTGTTTGCATAAAATATGATCCAGAGCAACAGGTCAGCCGTAATAGAACAGGTGGGTGTTAATCTTGATTTCTGACAGGAGCCTCTATTAATATAGAAATTACACAGGAAAAAGTCATACAGGTGTGAAAGTTGTCAGAAAGAGTCTTATTTAAAGTTCTCCAGGTGAGAACTGAGTGTTCTTTTAATTGTTATTTTATTTTTTTATTAAATTATCAACATCAAAGTTAAAAAGAAAAAAGTGTAAATGATGAATCAGTTTGGCACAGTGCAATGTTGTTAATATTTGACAGGTCTCAGTGTCAAAGATTTCATGGACTGTCAGAATATGGGCAAACAAGTCCTTGGGGCAAAGAAAGAGAAATATTTACATTCCCTAGATACCCAGTAGAGTTTCATTTCTTTTGACACCTTCCTTCTGTACTAGATTCAAACATAAAAGAAGTCTGACAGGAATATAAGATGCCTCGAAGGCAAACCTTACCTATCTTTCTGGAAACAATAGGGAAAACTTTTAAATAGGGGAAAAATTTTGGTGTCTTCATACCTCTTATTGGATTTTGGTAAGTATTCGTTCTGCTGAAAACTTCATGTAAAGCACAAGACTGAGCCATTTTCAAAAAAACAGCTAATTACAACTTCTTACATATTCATCCATTTTTAGCATCTTTCCTGATAATCTTCAATATAGCACATATTTAAAAGATGCATCAATTACTTGGTAAAATAATTTCAAATATTCCTGTATGCTGTAATCTTCAAGCATGTCCCCCCAAAGCATATATGCATCCTACCAACCCCACAGATAAATCTATGATGCAAAAATTTAGAGTCACCTTATGATTTGTTATTTATTCTCCTTCAAAGTTTCCAGTGGGAGTATTTAACTGGAATGAAAAATGCTAAATGTGTTCTTTTAATTTTGAATATTCCCTCAGTTTATTTATCTTAGATGCATTGTTTTGCCTAAAAGTGGATGTGGGTGTAGTCACAGACCAGACTAGATCTCCTAAACAAGGTGTCTCCCTGACTTTGGAACTGTAGATAGCATTTCTTTAACCCTGCCCTTCTTCTTATAAGTCACTGCTTTAGATTGATAGAGCATACAACTTTACGTTGTGATCTCTTTTCAAGAAACACTCCTCCTTTTAGGAAAGAGCTAGAGCTAGGGTGCACAAAAGAACACTCATCCTACAAGCTCCTTTATTATAATTTGTATGATTATTATTATATACCCAAAAACAGAGTTCTAACATTACATTGTCCAGTTACCCATATTTAATGCTCTTTGTTGGCATCCAGTATATAAAGTGAGCAGACCTGGTCCTCTTCTATTCCGCTTTACATCCTAAGATAGCCTGATTATGATGAAAGGATACTTGAGTCTCAAGAGTATTCCCTTTTACTCTTTTTGCAGCAAAAGCAGAATTTCAAAAACAAATTGTGGGAAGTGTAAATAATATAAATCAATTCTATTAGTAAGAACTAAAGCTGCATTCTCTTTGTAGATATGCTTATTAAAGAAAATTTTTAAAATCTTGCATCTATTTCATTATTTTTCAGTACTGATTTTTGATCCCACACGCCTTTTTTAGCAGAGTGGACACTTGTCATACTTTACTTATCAATATTTTAGATTATTTTTTTCAATGTTTCGAACATGGACAGCAATTCTGTCTCTAGCTCACTCATTATTTTATATTGCACATTTTCATCCTTCTTGCTCAAAATACACATCAGAGAAGCTGATTCTGCAGTATCACCAAAGCCTTTCAAAGACACTGTCATCATCTTGATTCCCTTTACTACTCAGGGTTTTCCGCAGATCTTAGTGAATGGGGAAAACTCCTATTTGTGGTCCTTTCATTCATGTTTTCACTTTCCCTTACACTCTTGAGTATAGTCTTATATAGATGGTTTACCAGTTACAAGGGTTCTTAGATCATTTTGATGGTTGTGTTGCTGTTGCTGTTACCAAATTTTTCACCCCTCATTGGTGATCACTGTCTTCTGACCTCTTAAGTAATATGTACTTCATTTTTAGTAAATCATAGACAGCATGCTCAAAGAGTTTAATACTTCTTGCATTTTAGAAGGTCAGAAATTTCTGCATTACTTTTCACAGCACACCAGCCATTCTGTACACACTGTAGCTTATTTTTCACTTTTATTCCACTGCTACTTCTGAGCGTAAGGAGCTGTTATTTTGTTTTCCCTCTTAATATAGCTCTAAAAGATCGTACCTTTTACTTTTAATGTTTTCTTACTGGAACGGTCTGTTCTTTAGTTTCCCTGTTCTTCCACAGAAAACCTCTCTCCACACCCTCTCTGACAGACAACTTCACTGTTTCTAAAAGGTCACCACACTTATTCTTCAAGGTGTGGATGTTTCTGCAGGAATTGAGTATTTCTCTGTCCTTTTTGAGCTGTAGGACAGTACTGTCATTCTATATGTTCAGAGAGAAAGCTGTGTCCTAGGAAGATGAGGCAACTTCCCTGAGGTCAGAAGGACATTCTGTGACACAAACCTGCAGTCAGAGCCCTACCACTGGGCTATGCCTTCTCTTTTCACAAAACTTCTTTTATGCAAAAGGTTTTGATACAAAACCTGGCTGGATTTCAGCCAGCTTTTTGAAGGTCGTTTTGTATTGTCCGCAGTTCTGTCTACTTTGCAGTCTACTGCTTTTGCATTTTCTCGCAAAACCTACTGAATATTTTCTCTTCGAGATTATTATTTTTACTGAAACCTGGATATTCACCAACTTTATCATACCAGATCTACTTCCTAGAACTCCATCCAGAACAGCTTGTGGTCTTGCTTTCTGTACAAACTGAGGGACAAGGCAGTCCTATACACTACCGTTCAGGAACAAGCACGCTTCCTTAGCAATTCTAATGCTGCTGTGTCAGTCAATGTCAGTATACTTGAAATCCCCTATGAACAGTATTTTGCCCCTTTTTCACTAGCTTTTCTTATCTGCTTTGCTTCCTGATGTGCTTTCTTATTTTGCCCTCAAGGTTTATAGCAGTTTGCTGTGATTTGGCTTTATCCATTTTTATTTTTTACTTAAATCCAAATGAACTTGGCTAAGGAAGTCAATAGGTGGGTGTAATTCTTGATTTAGACATTTATGCTCTCATTTGATCATATCACCATCTAGCAGCATCTCTTATTAAATCTAACTTGCTGTGATATATTGAAATAACATTCACCTAGGTCTTTCTCTCTCACATGGCAAATTTCTGCTACTTTATCATTAATATAACATGTCTAGACATAGAATACAATTTTTTCCCGAGCAATTTCTATCTGCTAAACATTTTTCTTGGATTCTTTTATAATACCTTCCGGCTTTTTGTGTTTTATATGTGCATGCACAGATCCCTATCCATTTAAAAGTCAGTTGCTTCTACTACACACTCTTTCATAAAAGCTTTAGGGCAAGTAATAATGCTTTCTGAAATAACTCTATTTTTCAATCTATCTGGTATTTTCGTGGTGAATTTAATTGTTGTTCCTCACTACTCACTTGTTCAGTGAGCAGTTCACATATTCTATATGTGAAGCATATTCTTCACATATAGAACAATATGCTTAATAAGCCAAAAGATAAAGTTGGAGAAATTATTTGAAAACCTGAAGGCTAATAATATCAAAATAACAGAGTGATATTTTTGTGATACTGATGGCAAATTTTAGTTTATTTATTTTTTAATTTTTTCATATATTTTTTAACTGGGTACCAATACATATGTATATATTCATTAAACAACTCTTGTTGAAAAATTATTAACTGTGTTGGCTACTAGGTTATAAAAGCAATCGAAGAAGGCTATCGTTTGCCAGCACCCATGGATTGCCCAGCAGGACTGCACCAGCTGATGTTAGATTGTTGGCAGAAGGAACGTGGTGAAAGGCCAAAGTTTGAGCAGATAGTTGGTATTCTGGACAAAATGATTAG
>WEKX01010229.1:198059-219454 GCA_013390025.1 Pitta sordida | reverse complement strand
GACTCCCAGCTTTCCTGCCACCTTCTCACCAGCTCTGGGACCTGCAGATTTGCCTGACACACCTCAGAGCTGAGGCTTAATGAGCCTTTCCTGGGTGAAACCTTTAAGGAACCGCTGAAACCTCCCGTGTTTGAAACAGACCTCAATTCCCCGAGACTTTTAGAGCCAAACCGGGGCCATCCTTCTCCTTTCCCCCTGTGGCTGAGCTCAGAAATCAGCTGACATAGTTAAGCTGACAGTCATTAGATGGATGTGTCCTTGGCTTGTGGCCGTCTGAGCTGTCTGAGGTGGCACTTGGGGGTCTGGTGACCTTTGTGGCATGTGGCAAGGCCGGGGTGTCTTGGCTTCTGCCGCCGGCGGCTGGGGCTTGTTCTTTAGGGAAGTTTATTTCCCCAGGATGTGCTCATCAGGCAGCCATGCACAGGCTCTATTTTTGCAGGCATAACCTAGAGAGGCAGGAAAGAGGCCAAAACCTTTTCCAGAGAAGACAAACTGACGGATCTCAATGTCCTCATCAATGAGCTGGACGTTCAGAAGCTACAAAGGAGATACAAATTGTCCAGCAGGATAAATAAAAAAAGAATGGGGACGAGAAAGGCAGCTGGAGTATCAGGTGGCCACTTAGAAGGTGATGGATAGGTGGAAAAATCATATGCCAGGAAGAGAAAACTGGATTTTTACTGCAGAAATACGGGACAGAGAACTGAAATTGTGCTTTGAAAGATGAGCATGTGCAAAAAAAACCCAGAAATTTTGTCTGAGAAGCAGCAGTGGATGGTTTATTTGACTGCTCCCTGCATTTTGGAGCTCTCAGAGGTTTCCCCTGTACCTCCCTGGGCTGGTGGGAGTCTTGTTCTCTGTGCTGGGCTGACCCTCCTGCATCAGCAGCTCCCGCTTTGCTGCTGCCGCCAGCTGGGAGTGAGTCCAAGTTCCCCAATATTGCCATGAAAGGAGCGGGAAGGATGGCCAGGAGAGCATCTCACTGGAGCATTCCTGCTCCCAGCAGCGTGACCCTGAGGAGCCACAGGGTGGGTGTGCCAAGGGGTGGAGGCACCGAGGAGCCTTTTCAGGGGATAAACATGTGAGGTGTCCCCTCCTCTCCCCACCTGAGGCAGCTCAGCCCCTGCACAGCCGCTGTGGGGGCACAAAACTTGGCTCTGCCTCCAGCCCCTTCCAACAGGACACAGGCACTGGGTGCAAAGAGAGGAGTAAGCAGGGAGTGTAAAACGAGATATGCCTGAAAAATAAGCTGAATGAAGCTGAAGAGCACATGAATGAGAGGGTGACCCATTCACCGGGGTCACAGCCAGCCCTCAGCCTCAGTCTGTCACTCCAAGGGATTGACAAAGATATGCTGGACTCTGTAAATGCCCAAACCAGCAGCAATTTACTTGCCCTTCAGCTTCCCCCTCCGAGCAGCAGAGCAGGCCTGGCTCAGGGCAGGGTTAATCAGGGCCTCAGCCTGGCTCTGGTTTCCTCCTGCTCAGCTCCTGGCACTGGCATTGTCTGTGCCAGCCGCACTTCCCAGAACAGTCCCACCTCATCCATCACACCCCTGACACAGGATCCCTCCCTGACACCCACTCCTCCCTTCCTCCCTTCTCCCAGCCTGCCCATGGTGCACCAGCCCCCCTGACATTATCCTGCTCCTCTCCATGATCCATCCATCCATCCATCACCCATCCATCCATCTCCCTTCAAAAGTGACCTGCTCACTATGTCCCGCCGCGGTTCCCCCGGAGCCAGCCTGTCTGCCCTGCCCAGAGCAGCACAGCCTGTGTGACCCTGTGTCACCACAGCAGGACAGAGGAAACAGCTCCTGGAGACCAGCAGAGACCAGTTGTGAACTGGGATCGTCATCCAGAGGCTCTGCCTTTCCCAGCTGTGGTGCAGGGAATAATGTTGTGACGACATGACCCAAGTCAGTGTGAGACATTCAAGGAGGGGAAGGTGATTTTATGTGAAAACAAAATGTTTTCGTTCCCTCAGGCTCACAGGCACACACCCACAAGGGCCAAGGTGCATCCCAGCGGGCAGGCACCCA
Organism: Pitta sordida; assembly: GCA_013390025.1. Lineage (NCBI taxonomy): Eukaryota > Metazoa > Chordata > Aves > Passeriformes > Pittidae > Pitta > Pitta sordida. Next base: position 217,410 of record WEKX01010229.1, on the reverse strand, counting down.
GAGATGTGAATCCAGGGGATCCCAGGGATGTCAGGGAATGTCTGGGTACTCCAACCTGGTAGGTCTGGGTGCTTCAAACTGAGATGATTTGAAGATAGGAATCTTCAGGAGCCTTGAAGTTCACAGGGTCACAGGGTCACAGGTTATTCTGAGCTGGGAGGGACCCACAGGATCATCGAGTCCAACTTCCAAGGGATGGAACCCCCAACCCCAGAGCCACGGGCACCACACTCCATCCATCCAACCCTCCCACCATCCAGACCATGGCACTGAGCTCCTCATCCAGTCTGACCTTAAACACCTCCAGGGATGGCGACTCCACCCCCTCCCTGGGCAGCCCATTCCACTGAGGGATCACTCTCTCTGGGAAAAACCTCTTCCTGACATCCAGCCTAAACCTCCCCTGGGGCATCTTAAGGCCACGTCCTCTTGTTGTGGTGTCGTCAGCCTGAGAGAAGAGATTCACCCCCACCCGACTGCAACCTCCCCTCAGGGAGTTGTAACCAGCACTGAGGTCACCTCTGAGCCTCCTCTTCTCCAGGCTGAACAACCCCAGCTCCCGCAGTCCCTCCCCACAGGGCTTGTCCTCCAGTCCTTTCCCCATCCTTGTCGCCCTTCTCTGGACCCTCTCCAGCAGCTCAACATCCTTCTGAAACTGGGGAGCCCAGAACTGGGCACAGCACTCAAGGTGTGTCTGTCCAGCGCCGAGTACAGGGGAAGGAGAACTTCCCTAGTTCCTATGGATCTGTTTCATTCCTGGCTTGAAGAAACACCGGCAAAAGAGCAGTTTTGATTGCTTGATCCCTCTGAAGACCCTGTGTTTGCTGACTCCTGAGGTGCTGAGTGTCATGGTTTAGATGTCAGGTTTTAGTTGGATTCTAGGTTGGGCTAGATGATCTTCCAGGTTTTTTCCAGCCTTATCAACACTGTGACACTGTGATACAACTCTCCCTGGTGTCCGTGTCTGATTCTCTGGGACTCACCTGCTCCAGCACGAGACTGGAGATGAGCACAGAGGGGTTTGTGGTCTCAGGCTGTCACAGGAGAGGGTCAGGTTTCTCAGACTCACAGAATCACAGAATTAGTCAGGTTGGAAAAGACCATAGACATCATCAAGTCCAACCTGTCACCTGTTCCCTGACCTGTTGTCATCCTGCTACCAACACCCATCCTGCCAATCACACACTGCCCTGATATCCAGGTCATGCCACCAAGTCCATCATCCAACCTTTCCTTAAACACCTCCAGGGATGGTGACTCCACCACCTCCTTGGGCAGCCCATTGCACTGAGAGATCACCCTCTCGGGGAAAAAGTTCCTCCTCATGTCCAGCCTAAACCTCCCCTGATGCAGTTTCAGACCATGTCCTCTCGTTCTGTCACTGGAGAGAAGAGCCCGACCCCCACCTGGCCACAGCTCCTTTCAGGGGGTTGTAGAGAGCCATAAGGTCCCCCCTCAGCCTCCTCTTCCCCACACTGAACACCCCCAGCTCTCTCAGTCGCTCCTCACAGGGTTTGTGTTCCAGCCCCTTCACCATCCTCGTCGCCCTTCTCTGGACACGCTCAAGGATCTCAACATCCCTCTGGAACTGAGGAGCCCAGAACTGGACACAGCACTCAAGATGTGTCTGAGCAGTGCTGAGCACAGGGGCAGAATAACTTCCCTGCTCCTGCTGACAACACTATTCCTGATGCAGGCCAGGACACCATTGGCTTTTCTGGCCCCCTGGGTACTGCTGCCTCATGGCAAGTTTTCTCTCCACCAGCACTCCCAGGTGCCTTTGCCCCTGATCATCCTGCAGCCACTCCACCCCCAGCCCATAGTTCTGCAGGGGGTTATTGCAACCCAAGTGTAGGACCCAGCACTTGGACTCTGCACATGTTGTGTTTTATCCTCATTTGATGCAGAATTGAGAAGGTTTTGTGCCCTCCCTGCAGCCCCTGAGGCAGTTTAATGGCAGGATGGCAAAAGGGAGAGGGCCAGGGCTGTGTGAGTGACAGTGTTTGAGGACAACACCCCGTGGGAGAGTAACAAAATCTGTCCCTGTCATAAATAATGCTGAATGGCTTATTTTGGCAAAGAATTTTCATTCCTGACAAATGCCATTTTGAGACAACTAATAACCACCTGCTAATTCGGGATGAAATTAGGATTGGAATGTGACATCCCCAGGTCAGCTCAGACTCAACATTTGGTGGGTTTCCAGTAGAGCCTCTCACGTGGCTGATAGGAAATAATCTTTATGAGGCTGTCAAAGGGAAGGGAATACCCAGGCTTACAAATCCTTGCTCTGGTTTATTGGGAATGTCAGGGGATTGCTAAGTAAAGCACATTACATAAGGCTGCCCTTTGGGTTGCCGAGGTCTGGTAACTGGGGCATCATTCGAGTTTATCAGACTGATTTTAGCCTCAGGACTTCTCTGCTTTTTGAAGCAGAAGGTGGTTTTTTCCCTCTCCTGCAACATTAAATGAGACCTCCCGTGTTTTGCTGACTGTAAATGTGCTGAAAGGTGTGTAAATGTGATTCTTTGGATGTGTCACCTGCACTTGATGGCGCAGTTCTGTCACAGCCCAACCTCAGCAGGTCGTGTGGCACCTCAGGCTCCCTCCAGGACGGGAAGGATGTTTGGCTGTGAGGGGAAAGGTAGAAAATCCTCAGGAATGCTCAGGAAGCAGATTTTAATTGGCCTCTGTCAAGGGACTGAGGATCTGAACTCCAAAACCTGGTTCAACTCAAGTAAAGAGTTAAGGCGTGATGTTCCCATTTGGGGAGTGCGTTAAAAGTCCAGGCCAAGCTGCACTGCTCCTGCTGTTCCATCTCCCAAACAATTAATTCCTTTCCAAGGTGTGGAGGGACAACAGGCCCGTTCCTGGTGTGTGTGTGTGTGTGAGTTACTTTCAAGAGATTAGAGGCAAAAACGTTTAAAAATGATGTTTGCTTTGGGCTCTTGGCTATCCTGTGGGGTGAGGCTGGGCTGGGTGGGGGGATTCCGGGAGCTGTGGGATTTGCCCACCTGTCAGTGCTGGGAGAGCTTCGTGCACAGCCTCTGCCCCAGGTGCATTTGCTTCATGGCAGAGGAACAGCTACAAAAAGCTGGACTTTATCCCAGGGCGCTGCTTAGAGCCCCTGGTGTGCTCACACCTCCCTCGTTAGTGCGTCGTTACCAACGACAGTGATTTGGGCATTCAGAAAACTACAAATTTGAGTGAGTTAGGTAGAGGCTTAGAGGATGAAGGATTTTAGTGAAGTAGTGAAAATTTAGAGAATTTGTAGTGAATTTTACAAGGATGAGTAGATTTCAAAATCATTCAGGAGGCCTGAGAGTTAAGGGTGGATATTAAGGGTGAAAAACCCTGTCCTGCTGTCCTCAAAGGTGAACAAAAGTGAGTGTTGGCCACAACAAGGGGAAAAGAACGAGCAACATTGGAGCTCATTGGCTGAAGGACTGGTGGCAAAGAGCAAGCCCATGACATAACGAAGGGATGAATATTCATGGCGTGATTTGCATATGCACGAGACAAGGGGTTAAAGATGGGTGACAAATCTGGGCGGGTCTCTTTTGTCACCTGGCAGGGCAGGGGACACTGCTGTGCCTCTTCCCTTGGCTCTCGGGCCAAAAATAAACTTTTTTCTGCTTGCAAGGAATGACCCTGAGTCCTCCTGCTCATTTTCCTTAAATTAACAGAGTCGGACTGACAGGATCCCCTGAGGTGTGACTGTCCCTGGGGGGAGGAATACAAGGAAACACCAGGAATATCTGCAGCCTGCCGACCTGGGGAGGGGTGGGAGTCACGAGAGCTTGGGGTGGTCCATGGGTGCCCACTGCCCTCTGCCAGCTGAGGAAACCACATCTGTCACCTCCTCATCCCCTGCCTTGGCCCTTTGATTTTGGGACTCTCAAATTTTTCTCTCCCTCAGCTCCAGGTGACTCTGGACAGATGTTTCCCAGCAGAGGAAACCTTTCCTGATAAACAATCCCGGTCTGCAGGGGGGTCTGATCTCCAGTTCCTGCCTGACCCAATGATTCCATAACAACCCCAGGCATCGCTATGGGCTGGGGGAGGAGTGGCTGGAGAGTGGTGAAATGGAGAGGGATTGGGGAATAATGGTGACAGGAAACTCAGTCTGAGGCAGCAGTGTGCCCAGGTGGCCAAGGGGGACAATGACATCCTGGCCTGGATCAGAACAGTGTGGTCAGCAGGACCAGAGNCATGGTCTGGATGGTGGGAGGGTTGGATGGATGGAGTGTGGTGCCCGTGGCTCTGGGTTTGGGGGTTCCATCCCTTGGGAGTTGGACTCGATGATCCTGTGGGTCCCTTCCAGCTCAGAATAACCTGTGACCCTGTGATTCCTCATTCCCTGTTAGAGCCTTGTCCACCTTTTATTCCCAAGGTGTATGAAGGTATCAGAGGCTGCTCTCAGCCATCCCACAGGAGTGCAGGCTCATGTCTCTCCATCCTGGTAACTTCATGTTCACACTGAGCTGGTGCTGTGAAGGCCCCTGTCCATCCCTGACAATACTGACTCCTCAAAGCCTTGTTTTAAAAAAGGAGCCCTTGTGGAGAAACCTCATCTTTAAATGTGCTTGGCCACTCACTTTTATCTGAACTTCAATTTACCTGCTCCATCAGGGGTGTTGCTCATTCTTGAGGCTGGTTTCAAACAGGTTCAACCCCAGTTTCCTTTAAACCATCCTCATTTGTAGCAGAGTTTGTAACGAGTTGAGCTGTGTGAGAGGAAACACAACCCACAGAAACAGCCCCGCTCTGCCTGACCCGTGAAATGCTGGAGAATTCTGCCCCTCTCAGATTTGTCCGGCACCATTCCTGGTATGGACTGAAATACCGACGAATGGGAGGCAGGTGCCTGGGGTTCCTAGAAAAAAAAAAAAAAGAGAAAAAAACGGCTCGCCGGGATGTGTGGCGGGCTAACAGCCCTGTGACAGCAGCCCTGTGACAGCAGCCCTGTGACAGGCGACACCGCGGCGCGGCGGGGACACAGCGACACAGCGGGACGGGGAGGGCGACAGGAGGGAGCGGCTGAGAGGCTCCAGGGACCCGGCAGTGCCCGCGCAGGGACCCGCAGCCCGGGACGTGGGTGGCACAGGCAGGTGAGTGCTGGGCACCTGCCCCGGACAAAGAGGGACAGCGGGGACAGCGGGGCTCGGGATCCTCGTGGTCACCTTCACAAGGGGCAGGAAGGGTGGAGGGACAGACCCTGGAGAGGGACAGACCCTGGAGAGGGACAGAAATTTTGGAGGGACAGAAATTTTGGAGGGAGAGAAACTTTGGAGGAACAGACCCTGGGGAAGGACAGACCCTGGAGTGGGACAACCCTGGAGTGGGAGAGAAATTTTGGAGGGACAGACCCTTTGGAGAGACAGACCCTGGGGAGCGTCGGACCCTTTGGAGGGACAGAGACTTTGGAGGGACAGACCCTGGAATGGGACAGACTCTGGAATGGGACAGAAATTTTGGAGAGAGAAACTTTGGAGGGAGAGAAAATTTGAAAGGACAGACCCTGGGGAGCGACAGACTCTTCAGAGGGACAGACCCTTTGGAGGGACAGAGACTTTGGAGGGACAGACCCTGGAGAGAGACAGATCCTATGGAGGGACAGACCCAGGGAAGGAACAGCCCCTGAGGGGGGACAGACCCTGGAGAGGGACAGAAATTTTGGAGAGAGAAACTTTGGAGGGACAGACCCTGGGGAGGGACAGATTCTGGAGAGGGACGGAAACATTGGAGGGAAAGACCTTGTGGAGGGACAGACCCTTCAGAGGGACAGAGACTTTGGAGAGACAGACCCTGGAATGGGACAGATCCCAGAGAGGGACAGAAACTTTGGAGGGACAGACCCAGGGAAGGGACAGACCCCGAGGGGGGACAGACCCCGGGAGTTTCATGCCTGCAGAAACGGGAGCTCAGAGACCCTTCTGTGAGAGCAGGGGACTCATGGAGCAATTGGGGCAGAAAGGAGGGAGATGCCTCTCTTTCCAGCTTTCTATATTTCCATTTCTTTCTTTATATTTTTTCCCTATATTTTCATTTTCTTCATGGGATTCTGAGCCACCTGGTTTAGTGGAAGGCGTCCCTGCCCACGACAGGGGGGTGGAAGGACATGAACTTAAAAGTCTCCTCCAGCCCAAACCATTCCAGGAGTCTGTGATCCTGCAGTTTGTTACTTTTCCATTGGATCCTGATATAATTTTTGGCTCTAGGTAACAATTTATTCTGATATTTGAGTTCTGGATAAGGGCAGAGTTTGACAGAGGAGGAATGGGATGGCATTCCCAGGAACGGGAGTGCTCTGGCACCTCCGGAGGTGCGGGCACAGCTCGGGCAGGGCACTCCCACAGCAGGGCTGGAATTAATTCCGGCCTCCCACACACAAAGTGGAAAAGTGGCACATGCTGTGGCCTCGTGGGGTTTCAGGGAGGTTTTCTTACCGTTTATTTCAGTCCCAAACTTCCTGGCATCTCAGGGAGAGAAATGTTCGACCGGCTCCTCAATCCAGGACGGGGCTTTTTCCATCGGGTGCCACCGACAGGTTGGGGCAGCAAATAAACAAATCAGAAGTGGGGATTTTGTTGTGAATCCAGTTTGAAACAGGGAGAAAAAAGCCTTTTAACTCCAATCCCTTATGAGATCTGAATAGCACATTTTTTTCCCATTTTTTTTGAGCTTTATTAACCCTCTGCATGCCCAAGGGGTGGTTCCAACATACACTGGTTTGAGCTGGAGAAGGACATTTGGCAAAGTCCAATGGCCTTGTAGGGTCACATGGAAGCAGGGCAGGCGTGTCTTGCTCTCTGGGTGGGTTTAAATGTTGTTTTCTTCAGTGTCTCGAGGAGGGGTGGGAAGTCCTGATGGGGGGATGTGTCTGGTCACGTGTGATGTTTAATCCCATCTTTGGTGGGTCCATATTAAGCATCTGCTGCCCACGATTTTGCTTTTCCATATGGAAAAGGGTCAGTAAATTCCAGCAAGTGCAGATGTTAGAGAGCTCAAGCAAGTCCTGGGAGCAGTTATCACTGGGAAACTGGGAATGTTGGGTTTGTGGGCAGCCAGGCTCCATCTAAACACTAAATCCCCAAACCCCTCGGCCAGTCGGGGTGCAAAATTCCATCAGCCCTGAACAAGGGAAGGGAAGGAATTCTGAACACTGCAGGAAGGAGGGAGCTGATCCTCTGCTGCCTCTTGAGTTCCTCGCCCCAGTTCTGACCTCCTTGAGTCCCATCTCAGCGTGTGAAGGTCCAGAGAACTGCAGTGGGTCCAACCCTGGCACTGTGTGGGCAGTGCTGGCCAAGGGCACATTGTCATCTCAGGGGTGTGGGGGGAAGTAACCAAGGCTTTGAGCCTGAAAGGGTCCCCTAAATTTCTCCTGGGATGTGTAACGTGGTGCTCTGGTGTTGAGGCACATCTGCCCCTGACGACAGAGGCAGCAGCAAGGGCTCCATACTCAGTACATGAGATACATTTAAATTCATATATTATGAGTCCACATGCCTGGTGTGGCTGTTCCTGGTGCAGGAAATGTTCCTGGTGAGAATAAAATGCTGTTCTGTCACCCACCTGGCCTGATCAGAACAAACCATGTCCCTTTACTGACACAAGCCCAGCACAGCCAGAGTCAGCTGATGTGGTGTGGGATGTTGGGTGGTTGTAGGGCTGCAGGTTCCTGGTAATCCTCCCTGAATTCGGGCTTTTATTCCCTATTCCATGCCCTTGCCCATCCCTAAATGACTGCAGCTCTCTGGTTTTCTTTGGGCAGTGTTTATGGGCTTCTCATCACTGTTATATCAAGGAATGCGACCACTGAGCTTTGCACATCCTCACCCACCACGTCTCTGAACATTTCTGCCCCAAAAACTCCCTGACATCACCCTGACGCTCAGCCCAGTGCCTGACTGGACATCCCTCCCCCAGGGACACGCTGTGGCTTGGCCAAGGGACTCAAGTATGAGCCTCGTTTTTGACTTGGGTCATTTGTTGAGGAACTAGAAAATTCAGGTTTTTTGGACCTACCAGGTGTTGGTTTCTTCAGTCCTTGCTCTGCCTGAGCCATGTCACACTCAGAGCAGGAGGACTTCAGGCTGATTTACCAGAGAAGGGAATGACAGGGAATTCCAAGATGGGAAGACTCTTGTTTCCAGTCCAAACAGACTTTTCAATTCACTCCTGAAATACCTGTCCTTGCCTCTTGACGCTTCTTCACTGCCCTGCCATGGGGAACAGACTTTCTTCCAGGGCAAACCACGTCCCCTCTGCAGTGACAGCAGCTGCCGGAGGTGCCAGGCCTGGCTGTGACATTCTGCAGGTTCCCAGGGGCTCAGGCACTGGCACACAGGGGTTAACAGGCCTTGGGTGGGCGGGTGGAAAACAAGCTGTGAAATGGAAGAAGGTCAGTTCGCTCTGTCGCAGATGGTTTTAAGTTATCCCTCCGTCTGTGGAGAGGCCTCCCTTCCACCCCCTCAGGAAAACTGGAAACCAGGGCTGGGAATTAAATAAAATAAATAAATAAAATTAAATAAATAAAACAGGGCACTGCCTGGTCAGGTTGGTGGGGTGAGTGGAACAGGCAGGACTGTGGCTCTCCTGGTACCTGCTAGACCCAACTGTGTGTCTAATTATCTCAGCAATTCAGAGCCCAACAGCCAAATGGGGCTGGAGACTGGAAACCATCAGCACTTTTCTGTGAGGAGCAGGTGACTGGAGAGGGAGAGTCCATGGGAAGAGGGAGAGCAGCAATCCCTGTGGCTCTGGGTGGCTCAGGCACTTTGGGATAATTCTGCTCTTGGTCCTTTTGGAGTTCAGGTCTCAGTGGGAGCCATCAAATGCCTCCTCTGGGAGCCTTCCCATGGCCTGCACGGAGTGTTACTGCCTTTAGGCACCTGTCTGACGACTGGTTTTATTAATTTTAAGGCTGCAGCATCCACTCAACACAGTCACAACCTGCTGACCTGGACCAGCAAGGCTGAAGTGTAAGGAAGGGTCCTTGGGATGGTTGTTGGCAGGTGGAAGAAGGCGCAGTGAGAATCCCTCTGGGACACTGAGGGGGTTTTCCAGCAGCAGCCCAGGTTTTCCAAACCTTTGCTGTCTGATTTTCTGGGCTCATCAAGATGCAAATTGTTTGGAATTGCTTTTGCTTTTGTATCACTGCAAAGGTAACGGGGATGTGGCACTGAAGGATCTGAGCCCAGGGATCAGGCTGAACAAACACGTTTTCCTCTGTTTTCTCATGAGCTTGGGAAGGTAGAAACACTCTCAGCAGCAATAACGGTTGAAAAGAAAGAGGGAATGAAGATAATTAGTCCAGAATTTAATGTTCCCATTTGTCTTTTAAATTGTTGGTTGAAATGGTGATTCCAGCCCTGCAGAGGAGAAGGGCTGATACCTGGGTGAGAATCTTCCTTCTGAGACCAGTGGGAGTGGTGCTCTTTGAGGTTCTCCTGTTTTCATCCTGTCTCACCTGACTCTGAGCTATAGGACCAAGGTTTTCCTGTGTGTTCCCTTCCCCATTAACCCCAGATTTTAGAGCTCCAATCTCCTGATTGGAAACCAGAGGAAAACCTTGTTCTGGTTCTGCCAGCCCAGACATTGTGTGAACCACGGTGAAAATACTTCTCAGGGCCAGCTCTTCCTCTCTGAGTTTAACACAAGGGTTTAATATCAATATCATAACACAATTTAAAGTTAAAAGTGCCTGTCTGTCCTCAGCCAGAAGGGGATGAATGCAGACTTCAGGCTGAGCAGGCTTTGCTGCCAGCACATGGTGCTGCCGGGAGAAGAGAAGCTCTGGTCCCAGCCTGGCCATCTCTGTGAACATCAAGAACTGAACAGAGGTGCCTTTGAGTCTGGGTGAGCTCTCTGAGCAGAGGAAGGGTTTACAAGTTGCAAAGGCAGCCTGGCAGCAAAAGACTTTAGGGCACAATGTGCTGTGCTTGCACCTGGAGGGTAAACCATGGAAACCCCTGGATGGTTTGGGTTGGAAGGGACCTTAAAGTTCATCTTGTTCCAACTCCCTGCCATGGGCAGGGAACCTTCCGCTGGTGCAATAAGAGGCTGGTGGGGAAGGGATCAGCCCGTGGTTGTGTTGGAAGGAAAGATGATGAATTGAGGTGTGTCTTTTGGCTGCAGCAGCGATGCTCCTCTAGGAGGAACTGGGTATCTCTCAGACTTCCTGGAACAGCACAGACAGGGAGACTCTCCTGGTGAAGGCCAAGCCCAGCCATGGTTGGCCCCTACACAACTGCAATAATTCACTCCTTTCCTTCCCCGCGAAGGGATTAGGAGATCTCCTAAGAACTCGTGGACTCTGAGAACCCATCTCCAGAACTCACTGTACAGCTTGTCCTTCCCTTGGACCTGCACAAATGTTTGTCCTTTTTTGAGGCACAAGGTCCTGCGTTTGGAGCTCCAGAGTTGACTGATGGTCGCATCTGGCCGCGTTGGCCCCGTGCCATGCCCGGGGCTTGCCAAAGGCTCCTCCCCTGGGGCTGGGGGACGTGTGGGGCTATAATGAGCCCCCCAACCACTGCTGGAGACATCCTGGCTCAGCAGCTCCTGAGCACAGTCTCAGCTCCTGGGAGAGTGGAGAGGTGTGAGGCGAACCCAAAGTCGTTGTTTCTTTCACCATTTGCCACAGAGGAGTGTCTTCTTTCCTGCAGACCACTGGCATTTGTGAGCAAGAGAACTGTTGAACAGTTATGAAGAGCTCTGTGCTCTGAGTCACCAGACAAAGCCACCCCAGAGACACAGCAGTGACTTCCAGCAGGATCATCCCAGAAGCTCAGCCTTTAAGGTAACAAGATGGTCGTGTCACCACTGGGGCTTGTGTGGGGGTAACGCTGTCACATTGCTCAGTGTTGCAGAAGGTCTGAAAACTGTTGCAAATGTTGTGGGAGGAGTGGGTTCCTGTGTTGTTGGGCTCCTGCAGTGTTGGGTTCCTGTGTTGTTGGGTTCCCGCAGTGTTGGTTCTTGTATTGTTGGGTTCCTGTATTGTTGGGTTACTGAAATGTTTGGCTCCTGCAGTGCTGGGTTCCTGCAGTGCTGGGCTCCTGCAGTGTTGGATTCCTGCAGTGTTGGGCTCCTGTATTGTTGAGTTCCTGCAGTGTTGGGCTCCTCTATTGTTTGGTTCCTGTAGCATTGGGTTTCTGCAGTGTTGGGATCCTGTAGCAATGGGTTCCTGTATTGTTGGGCTCCTGTATCATTGGGTTCCTGTATCACTGGGTTCCTGCAGTGCTGGGCTCCTGTATTGTTTGGTTCCTGTAGCATTGGGTTCCCGCACTGTTGGGTTCTTGCACTATTGGGTTCCTGTATCATTGGGTTCCTGCACTATTGGGATCCTGTATCATTGGGTTCCTGTATCATTGGGTTCCTGTATCATTGGGTTCCTGCACAGTTGGGTTCCTGCACTGTTGGGTTCCTGCACTGTTGGGTTCCTGCAGTGCTGGGCTCCTGTAGCACACAGTGATTTCCCTGGGAAGGTGACAGACAGCTGAGGACCTGCTGTACCTGTCCCATGGAGCTGACACGGCCCTCATGGCACAGCTACACTGTGGGTCCTGATGGTTTTTATCTTCGACTCATCGTTTTTGGTTTAGTAAGTGGAGATCTGTTATTCTGCCCTCCTGACAGTGAAAGTCTCTTCTATTTGCCCTGTGATACTGGATTTAAATCTGTTGATTGTATGAAGGTGCCTCTCTGCGTTATGAGAGAATCCAGGGGTGTGTCCTGGACATGGAGAGGAACAAATGCTTCACCAAAGGGACACGAGTTCCCCATCCTGCTCACCACGGGCAGGGCTCTATGGCTTCCCCTCCCTCAGAACACACAGATGGTGTGTGTCTCCTGCTGGCCCTTGGCACCGGTGCCACTTTCAGAAATAAATGAGTATCTGGTGTTTGTGTACGTGGATCATGGGCAGCGTGAGCCATCACTTACGAGGCAGAGGAGAAGATCAGCTCAAGTATAGATTTACCAAAGGGGCAAGTCAGACAAAATCTGATCCTTGGGCATTCCTCCCCACTCTGCACAACATCTCCATTCATCACTGGAGAGCTTCTCACCTTCCCCCCCTCTGTGACCTGCTCAGAACTTATCAAGAAGTTGCACTTCTGCACTTGCTGGTTCCGTTCCATGGTTCTAACCCAGATCTTTGAGATCACCCTTTAAAATTTATCTGAAATGGGAAGACTCAAGCTTGAAAGATTAAGTTAAGAAATAAACAAAAAAGACATTTTAGGTGAGAGATCCTTCTCCTCAATGAGGATCTGGGTCTCTGGGTTAAAGCTCGGCTGGAATTTGGGACTGAGCCCACAACAACTGGGTATTTTGTTTGGAATGTTTGGTGTGTCAGGGCTCCCCTGATTTTTATGAACTCCAAAGAGAAATTCAAAGAGAATTGCAACGAGAAAAGTTGTGTCAAGGGAGGTTTAGGTTGTATCTCAGGGAAAGGTTCTTCCCCAGAGGGTGGTCGGGCACTGAACAGGCTCCCCAGGGTTTGGTCACAGCCCGAGGGCTGCCAGAGCTCCAGAAAGGGTTTGGACAACACTCAGGGACAGGGTTGGGGTGTCAGGGTTGTTGGGGTGTCTGTGCAGGGCCAGGAGTTGGACTGGATGATCCCTGTGGGTCCCCTCCACCTCAGGGTGACTTCATGATTTTATGATCCTATGAAATCCAAAGCAGCATCTGTTGCTGGTTCCCTGATTATTAATTTTGATTGAAGCCTGTGCTAATGACATTGTCCCCCACACGTTCTGTGCCCCTGTCCCCAGCACGTCCCTGTGTCCCACCCTCTGCCCGTCACTTCCCCACAGGTTGGGCTAATTTTGCTCACCAGCCCCTGCCAGCAGTGATGTCACATCTTGTCTGTGTCTTCCACTGTCTGAGCCCCGTAAATAACTCCCTGTGACACCACCAGGACCCACAAATCCCGTGACTCCCAAATGTTTTGCTCATTGGCTCAGCTGATTTACGGCCCCGCCGGACTCGCGGGGAAAGGGCTGTGGCTCATCCAGGGACACTAATGGATGCCAGGGATGAAGGGCAGCCCTCCCCCTCATCAGGCAAGCTGGTTTATTTTGGGACATTCAATATTGGCAGTAGCCAAGGGCTTGCTCCAGCTCTGCATCCAAAGCTGGGGAAGCTTTTCCGCTGTCCCCAGACGGGACATCTCTGAGGAGGAGACGGTGCACAGGGCTGGGATGAGCAAGGCCAAGGCCAAAGCAGAGCAGTGATGTGTTTTCCAGAGCAGTGAGGGTGCTGAGCTCCTTCCTGTGGCTCCCTGCGGCCAGCAGGACTCACCTGGGCTGGGGGGATTCCCTCTTGGAAGCATTTACCTGCCTGTGCTGAATAAATCATCCCAGCCTGGACATCGATGCTTTGATCACCTCTGGGTGAAGATACGAATTACACTGATTTAAGGGAAATGAGATGGAGGACTCGTGGGAACTGCTGGCAAGCAGAAAAAAAGTTTATTTTTTGGCCCAAGAGCCAAGGGAAGAGGCACAGCAGTGTCCCCTGCCCTGCCAGGTGACAAAAGAGCAGCCCAGATTTGTCACCAATCTTTAACTCCTTGTCTCATGCATATGCAAATCACCCCATGAATATTCATCCCTGCAACATTATGTCATGGACTTGCTCTCTGCCATCAGTCCTTCAACAAATCAACTCCAATGTTGCTCATTCTTTTCCCCTTGTTGTGGCCAACACTCACTTTTGTTCACCTTCAAGGACTCCAGGACAGGGTTTTTCACCCTTAATATCCAACCTTAACTCTCAGGCTTCCTGAATGATTTTGAAATCTACTCATCCTTGTAAACTTCACTAAAAATTCACTAAATTTCCACTAATTCACTCAAATCCCTAAATCTCTCTGCCCTTCCCTAAAACTCACTCGGATTTGTAATTTTCTGAATCCCCAAACCGACACGACGGTCATTTTTGCTGCCTCGTTATAAAAACCCTGTGATTTCCTTTTCTAGATTGAAGTCGAAGCACAACCATGGCCATTCATGTAACAGGGGAGTACAAATGATAAAAGCAACCAGGGCAAGGTTTAATGACTCTGTGCCAACCAATGTGTCATTTTCTGGTCCCTGTTTAACACCAGAAATTGTGACATGGTTGGATTAATGACACCAAAGGAATGTTCCCTTTGCCTGCCCTGGCCTTGTTATTTTGACTGTGCCATCAGCGTGGGGCATTAACATGCTCCATCCTCATTCTCCAGAAGTCAGGAATTCACAGCAGTTTGAGGACTCACAGCTTGGTTTTCATCCATAAATTGTTTGTATTTCTCAGATATCTCAGACCCTTGGTTTAAATCCAGAAATTATTTGTATTTATCAGGTATCTCAGACCCTTGTTTTTAATCCATAAACTGTTTGTATTTCTCAGATATTTCAGATGCTTGGTTTTAATCCATAAACTGTTTGTATTTCTCAGGTATCTCAGACCCTTGTTTTTTAATCCATAAACTGTTTGTATTTCTCAGATATCTCAGACCCTTGTTTTTAATCCATAAACTGTTTGTATTTCTCAGATATCTCAGACCCTTGTTTTTAATCCATAAACTGTTTGTATTATTTCTCAGATATCTCAGACCCTTGGTTTTAATCCATAAACTGTTTGTATTTCTCAGATACCTCAGACCCTGCAAACCCCGAGGTTTGTACACGGGGCAGGTTGTGCACTGAGAGATGCTGCCCGCACAGATATTGCCAATATTGGGGGATTTTTACAAACCCACACTCCACTGCAGCCATTCCTCGGGAGGTTTTAACCGTGTTCACCTCTCCCCACAGTCACAGTGGGCTGAGAACGACAGCCTGACACCAAACATTATTTCCTCACATATAATTTAAGCAAATAAGAAGCTCCTTGATGGCTCTGGGCCGTGCTGGTGTCACTGTAGCTGCTCATCCCCACGTGTGGAGGGCAGAGGTTGGGAGCAGCAAGGAATAAATGGAAGTGCCACATAAATAGAGCTTAGTGGGAGCTGGTGCCTGGTAATCCTGTTTGCTGAACGTGGTGAGAGCATCGGGCATTCCAGCCCCGGGAGTGGTGACATGTTGGAGGTGACAAGGAAGACACAAGAGGCAATTGGGGATTATAATGTTTGCTATTAATACAGTTGAGCGCTTTGGAGGATAAATTAAAGGCATCACAAGAGGGTGATCAAGAGCCTCTCGAAATCTCAGCCATTCGCGGGGCCAGGCTGTGCCCGGGGGCAGGGCAGGGTGCCCTGGAATCCACATTTTGTGGCTCAGTTGTGTCTCTCCTCCCTCCCACGAGCTCCTTCCTTTCATTTGTGAGTTTTCAGACACATCCCAAGGGTTTGCAGATGGGACAGCAGCGCATGAATGAGACGGGAAACGCTTGTTTTGGTGGGGAGCAGCAGCACCAACGCTCTGGGATGGTGAGAAGTCAGGGGGGGACAGGGACAGGGCACAGGGGACAGGGGACTCTGGTGCCCCCACAGCCCCAGGGCTCATTTCCCATCTCGGTGCATTTCCACTGAGGTCAGTGAGGCTCCCAGAGTGATATTAATTCCTGTACAGTGTGCAGAGCCCCAAAATAAGACTTTATTTTAAAGACTTTATTTTAAGGCAACAGTGGAGCCAGGGATTCACTCCGAGGAGGTGCCCGTGGCTCTCTGCAACTGCTGAGCAATGGAAACCCAAATTTTGGTTCAGAATTTGACCCAGAGGGGCCGTGAGTTACGTTTTCTTTGGCTTGTCCACGAGACAAGCAGCACAAACTATTTTTGGGAGCTCAGTTGGTTTTCCACTTTAGCTGGAAGATGCGTCACCCAGGTAACGCAGCTCCAAGGTGGGATTGTGACAGGGAGATGTTGGGGTCACAGCCTGTGCTGTGATGGTTCTCCCTTGGGTGAGAACCTGTGATTTAATGACAATCAGTCTGGCCTCAAGGTGGGCTGGCAATAAATCCACAGAGAGATTTATTTTTGGTCTCAGAAAAAAGGGAAAAACTTTGACCAGCTCTCCCAAGTGCCCGCCCTGGGTTTGTCACCCATCTTTGTACACCTGTTTAATACATCTGCAGATTTCCTCATGAATATGTGTCCCTTCAGCGTTATGTCATGGATTTACACTTGGCTCTAAGCCTTTGACCATCACCTCCCATGTTTTATATTTACATTTACATTTCACATTTCCCTCGTGTTTTGGCTAAAACTCTGTTCTGTTTCCCATTCTGTGCTGGGAAATGAGCCTTTTCCTCCCCTGAACATGAAGGACTAAATTTTAGGCCCTAGTGACAGCCTCTAGCATCCACTAATCCTTCTAAAACCCAAACCTTCCCCTATTTCACCAAAATCCCTAAACCTCTAAGCGTCCAAATTACCTCAGCCCATCTCTCCCTCACTAAAATCTCTGAATTTCTGACTCCTCAGATCGGGTGAGCTCCCAGAGTGGATTTAAATCTGATGGAAGCTGCACGTTGTGGTGCTCAGGAAGGAGAGCAGAGGGTAAACAGAGCCCGGCATTAATCCCCCCGGGGGAATCCAATCTAATTGCTCTTTCAGAGCTGCAGTAACTCTAGAGTTGCTGAGCATCTCTCATGTGACAGGGGCTCTGCCTTCCCAGTTTGCTGCAGGACAGGGATGTGTTACATTAATCACACTTCGTCCAGTTTCAAACGCAGGGACAGGGACACCTTTGGCAGAAGGTCACACGAGGGATCCACAACAATAACGACTGGATGCCCGGCTCACACTCCACCATCTCCTTCTAAAGTCCTCTGCTCTGCCCTCAGGTCTGTTGCTAATTTAAACCAGCTAATTTAGATCAGGATGTGCCCCTGCTCCATGCCCCAGTTTAGACATCCAAAGTCTGTGGCTTTCTTCTCAGCAACTGCTCTCGCCATCCATCAGAAGCCACCACGTGAGTGCCATGTGGTGGAATATTTGCCTGAAACACGAGAGGAGGTGTCTGGAGGAGAGCCAGGTGACATGGGCACGGCAGGCGTGACACAGGGATGCTGCTGGATGGGGACATTTAGCCCTGCTGGTCATTCTCAGGCCCAGTTTGAGGTGGTTCAAGGCTCTGTGTTTGGGGAAGATGTGAAGGGCAGGGCTGTGCCAGTGTGAAGGGCAGGGCTGTGACGGTGGAGTGAGCAGTGTTAAGGTCTGTCATTCCCCTTGGGAACCCTAAACCATGAAATGATTTGTCTTTTTTCCCACAGGAGAACCCAGAACTCCTCGTGCTGACCACAGAAAGCTGAGCGGAGCGTCATGAGCAGCCAACAGGCAGGTGAGAGAAAACAGACCCAGCTGGGCAAACCCTGAATAAACCCAGATTTACTCTCTGCTTTGGGGTGTCTGTCTCACCTCCCCAAGGAGGGACACCAAGAACTCACCCACCAGGTGCTGACCTCGGCCAGAGGGTCCCTCTCAGGCCAGAGTTTAGGGTGTTATTGTAACAATGACTGATGCAAAACTTTCCCTGTCAAACCATCCCCGGAGCCGGGAGCCGACATGGCCCTGGATCGGGATCTTGGTTGTAGATTTTCCCACTTGGGCCCAGTTTTGCCAAGCCAGGACCTCAGTGCTCCAGCCTTGGTGCTGCAGGGGATGGGACCTTTGTCCCTCAGTCCCTCAGGAGCTGAGCAGGAGCAGTGACAGCTCTGCAGGGAGGTGATGAGGGCTGACAGATGCCTTACCTCAACTGAATGTATATTTTTTCTCACCATTCCAGTAAAAATCTTCAAGAAATCTGCCATCCCAGGAGTCATTGTCACCCAGTTTGTGGATGATGTCCCACAGGGATGCAGCACACCTGACTTTGAGAAGAAACCCATCACTCTGACCCTGCAGGAAGGTGAGACTAGTGAAAAACAGGCCTGGAGACCTCACTCCACCTCTCACCTGCATGGAACGATTTCCAGAATTAAATCAAGCTGGTTTCTAAAGTGATTTGATGTGACCAGGATGAAAGTGTTGTGTGGCCAAAGCCTTTTTTACACTGGTGAAAATTCCATCGGGACAGACAGAGGTGTCCTGGTGTGTGCAAGACCAAAATCTGCCTCCTGAAATCTGCAGCAAATCCTGTGAATTCTGCAGGAAGCTCTCGAGGCAAAGACTTTGCAGCACAAGATGGGGCAGAAGTTTGGGATGGGTTTCCTGTTGAACTAAATAGTGCTATGAGTGGTCAGCACTAAAATTAACTGGGTTTTGAGGTAGGATGTGCTGACTGCAGGTGCTGCTGAGCCTTCCTGTGCCTGGAGGGGCTCCAGGAGAGCTGGGAAAGGACTGGAGGGACAGGAGAGATGGGACATTGGGAAGGAATCCTTCCCTGTGAGGGTGGGGAGGCCCTGGGATGGATTTCCCAGAGAAGCTGTGGCTGCTCCATCCCTGGGAGTGTCCAAGGGCAGGTTGGAGCAGCCTGGGACAGTGGGAGGTGTCCCTGCTCATGGCAGGGGGTGAGACTGGATGGGCTTTAAGGTCCCTCCCAACCCAACCCAGTCTGTGAGGAGCCCAGGTACCTGTTCAAGGAGAAAAATGGGTGTGAACAGAGAAGGAGCTGAGACCCAACATCAGTGGGAAGCCTCCCAGAGCCTCTGCACTCACAGAGTCACATACATAAATATATACATATATATACCATGGAGCAGCCTGAGGAGACCGTGTAGCTCCTCTGCCCTCCCAACACTGAACCATGAACTGTTTCACACCCATCCGTCGATTTTCAGGAGCCCCTGAGGTTTTATGAGGGAGCAGAGTGGCCTCTAGTGGATCCTCTCCCCTCGTCCTCCTCCACCTTCACCTTTCAGGCATGAACCAAGGCCCTTGTCCAAACTTTCACCTCTCTAAATTTTCACCTCCCTAAATTTTCACCTCTCCAAACTTTCACCTCCCTAAATTTTCACCTCTCCAAACTTTCACCTCTTTAAATTTCCACCTCTCTAAATTTTCACCTGTCTCAAACATCAGCTGCCTGAACTTTTCCGTTTGTAGCAGGCTCCTCGTGGTTGCTGCACAAAACCTTTGTGCATTTGGTCACTTCAGACTGAATTCTGTGTCTGTGCAGAGGCACAAGGAGTGTCTCTAACCCTCTCACCATCCCCCCGTTGTGTCCCGTGCCTGGTGTGGAGCTGTGGCCTGTGACAGGTGCCAGAGCGCAGCCAAAATGGCTAAAATTCCACACGGGGACAATAAATTGGAACCAGACTTGAGTAACTGTGATCTCAAAGGTTGGAAAACGCCTTTTGATAAGAATCTGCTCTTCCCCCCATTAAGTTTAGGGGGGAGGGTGAGTGCAGAAGGGTGTGGGAAACACTACAAGGCTTTCTGGGGAGGATTTGTGACAGAATTGGACAAAACTAT
>WEKX01010229.1:163402-186337 GCA_013390025.1 Pitta sordida | reverse complement strand
AGAGAGTGATCCCTCAGTGCAATGGGCTACCCAGGGAGGTGGTGGAGTCGCCATCCCTGGAGGTGTTTCAGAGTCGGCTGGAGGAGGCAATTAGTGCCATGGTTTAGACAATGGGTTGGTGTTGGGTCACAGGTTGGACTCGATGATCTCCAAGGTCTCTTCCAACCTTGCTGATACTGTGACACTGTGATACTGTGATACAATGGAACTTCCCATAAACAGATCTATTGACCTTACAGTCAGAACTACAAATACACAATCAATATCACAGTATCACAGTAGAGATAAGGCTGGAAAGCACCTTGAAGTTCATCCAGTCCAACCTACAGCCCAACTAACCCAGCATCCACACCCAGATCATATCACTCAGCACCTCATCCAGCCTCCCTGTAAACACCTCCAGGGTTGGCGACTCAACCCCTTCTGTGGGCAACTCATTCCACATCCGGATCACTCTGTGAGTGAAAAACCTTTTCCTAATGTCAAGCCTAAACTTTCCCTGCTGAAGCTTAAGACTGTGACCTCTCGTCCTGTCCTCAGAGTCCAAGGAGAAAAGACCGACCCCTGCCTGACTCCAACCTCCTTTTAGATAATTACAGACAGTGATAAGGTCACCCCTGAGCCNGCACTGTGATACTGTGATACAATGGAACTTCCCATAAACAGATCTATTGACCTTACAGTCAGAACTACAAATACACAATCAATATCACAGTATCACAGTAGAGATAAGGCTGGAAAGCACCTTGAAGTTCATCCAGTCCAACCTACAGCCCAACTAACCCAGCATCCACACCCAGATCATATCACTCAGCACCTCATCCAGCCTCCCTGTAAACACCTCCAGGGTTGGCGACTCAACCCCTTCTGTGGGCAACTCATTCCACATCCGGATCACTCTGTGAGTGAAAAACCTTTTCCTAATGTCAAGCCTAAACTTTCCCTGCTGAAGCTTAAGACTGTGACCTCTCGTCCTGTCCTCAGAGTCCAAGGAGAAAAGACCGACCCCTGCCTGACTCCAACCTCCTTTTAGATAATTACAGACAGTGATAAGGTCACCCCTGAGCCGTCTCTTTTCTAGGTTGGACTAGATGATCTTCAAGGTCTTTTCCAACCTTACCAACACTGTGACACTGTGTAACACCATAAAAACCTTTCCTCCAACATTCCACAGCTGTGTTTTCCCCCTCACAGCCATCCCCGCCCGGTTCCAGCAGGCGCTGAGCGACGTTCGCTGTGCCGAGGGGGGACAGGCCGTGTTCCGCTGTGTCCTGCGCTCGCCGTGCCACGACGTCGTGTGGCTGCACAAAACCCACCCCCTGCACCCCGGCCACAAGCACCAGATCTCCGTGAGCCCCGACGGCCTCACCCACGAGCTGGTTGTCAAGGACGCGGTGCCCTCGGACAACGGGATGTACACGCTGGACGCGGGACACGGCTCGTCCAGCGCCTGGCTGCTCGTGGAGTGTGAGTGACACCTGGGCCTTGTGGGATGAGCTGTGTTGGCACTGGGGTGTTCCTCTCGCTGCCTCATTGCTCTGGGAGGTGTTTGCTGGGAAATGGATTGCTGGGCTTCTAGTTCCTAAATAGTGGGTGAGCGAGCTGGGGGAGTTCAGCTGCAGAAGGGAAGGATCCAGGCAGACCTTGGAGCCCCTTCCAGAGCCTAAAGGGGCTCCAGGAGAGCTGGAGAGGGACTGGGGACAAAGGATGGAGGGACAGGACACAGGGAATGGCTTCCCATTGCCACAGGACAGGGAGAGATGGGATATTGGGAGGGAATTCTTCCCTGTGAGGGTGGGAAGGCCCTGGCACAGGGTGCCCAGAGAAGCTGTGGCCGCCCCATCCCTGAAGTGTCCAAGGCCAGGCTGGAGTAGCCTGGGACAGTGGGAGGTGTCCCTGCCCATGGCAGGTTGGAATGAGGTTTTCTCTATGGTCTTTTCCAACCCAAACCAGTCTGTGATCATATGATTCTATTTGGAAAAATGAAGGTCTGATTAGACCCTCTTTCCTCTTCAAATGAGCCCAATATTCCCTTTTTACTCATTCCTCCCAAATCCTCTTGGCTGCTTTGCTCTACAGCTACCAGGACCTTGTCCAGCAGTTCTCAAGACATGCTCCTTATCTCCCCATGAGTTTTTGAGGAAGCTCTCCCTGGGGCACAGCAGGGAGGGGCTCAGGGAGCCTCCTACCCTGGCCCTTCTCTACTCCCAGTTCTGCACTATCAATACCATTCTTGTTAGATACTGTTTTTCTGTCCAAACTGGAGGCTAAACATGTTAGGAGGAGCTCAAAGGAACTTAGGAAGATGGGAAACACTCTTTGCAGTGCTAGGACATATTTTGTTTGCTTCTGAAAAGTAGTTGCTGAAGGGAGGGTTTCCTGGAGACCTTCTTCTGCAGGAGGATCCCAAAGGAATCCACTTCAGGTCTCCCTCATAAAACCTTTTCAAAACAGGTTTCTGAAACAAAGAAACTGTCCCTGGATTTCACTGAGTTGTTAATGATAAATAATGATAAATATCCAGGCTGGAAATCCAAGCAGTGAGGGCTCTGCTCTCAGAACAGCCTGAATTTGGCATTAAAGCAAAGCCGGGTCTGGAATCTTAGTCCTCAGCATCCCTGAAACAGCTGGATACCAGATGTTCAAGGTGCCTCTGTGGCCATGGGATCCCAGTCCCAGGGTGGGAACTGATGGCTCCTCTGTGCCTGGAATATTCTGCAGCTCCTCTGGGGCTGGAGGGAGAAGGCAGAAGGGAGAATTAATAAATCTCACATACAATCTAAGTCCCTGTCATGCTGGAAGTTTGTTTTTCTGTTATTTTTGTTTTCTTCTTTATAACAAATATATTTCCACTAAAATCAAAATTGCTTTTTAACTAAAAACAATTGTCTTTAATCAACTTTTCATTGTCTGAAAGCGACACTGAAAAAACTCAGGTTTAAAAAATTATTTTAAATTTATTTAAGTGTATTTATTTAAGTGTCTGTGTCCTGCAATGAAATGATAACCAGTGCTAACACATTTTCTTTGGTCTTTGATGCAGTATTTGACCTATTGACTGTCTGTCATTTGCTTTTCCCTCTTCCCCTGTAAATTCTCTCTGCTCCAATCAACCAACACAACTCCCACACAGATGCCAAAGGGAAGAGGACACAGGATGAAGTCATTGAAAAGGTTGAAAGAGAAACATCTGAGTGGCTGAAGGAAACAATGGCCGACAACGAACGGGCGAGGAAACTTCGGCGCCAAGAACGAGACGGGGATGGAGAAGATGCGATGGACACTGGAGTGGGAAGAAAGGGCTGGTACAGGAAGGGCCAAGGCAGTGACCAGGGCAGTGGCCAAGGCAGTGGCCAAGGCAGCAGCCAGGGCCACTCCATGGAGACTGAGGATGGAAACTTTCCATTTTTGGGGAAAGAGAGGCTGCGCAAAACCCAGATGAACGGAGCGATGGGGCCCGGGCAGTTCTCTGGAGCAGATCTCGATGGAGAGTCGGTGCCAAATGATGGCAGTGTCTTTGGATTAAAAGGCTTCGGAGGCACAAGGGGACTGAGGCCTGCCCAGGGCAGGGACTCTGTGACAGCCAGAGCTGGGGATGGAGCGGGAGGAGGAGGGGAAAGGAATTCTGTGGATAGCAGAGGCAGGGGTGTGGTGGGTGCTGTTGGCATGGACATGGATGATGGAGAAGGTTTGGGCTCTCAGCATGGCAAGGATGGGAACTTGGGTGACACCAGCTATGGATCTGGCTTTGGGGGTGCTGGGAGATTCGGAGCCTCTGATGGAAGTTGTGCACTAGATGGATTTGATCCTGATTCAGCCAGGGTGGGAGATGGGGGGGGTGATCTGTCCAGCAGGACTGCTCCAGGCACTGGAGCGTGGAGGAATGCTGCAGGTGCTGAGATGGCAGGAGGAATGAGGTCCCGCCCTGGAAAGGATGGTCATCCAACCCTGGGTGACATGAATGGAGCCATTACAAACAGAGAGGGACAAACAGGGAGTCCCTATGGCAAGGATGGCCTGGCATCCCATGCCAGTGGTCAGCTAGGTCAGGGGGGTAGGTCTGGCTCACTGTACGGCCCAGGTGGCATTGCAAGGGGAGATGGGGCTTTATCTGGTGGCAGTTCTGTAGGAGAAATGGAGACTTTGTTTGGCCCAGATGGTCGGCCAGTTGGAGCAGGTGTTGGTGGTGCTGGTGTCACTGGTACAGGGGCATTTGGGGCTCCCTATGGCAAGGATGGTCTCCCAGCTGGAGCAGGGGGTGCTGGTGCAGGGGCATTTGGAGGTCCCTATGGCAAGGATGGTCTTCCATTTGGAGCAGGTGCTGGTGGTGCTGGTGCAGCTGGAGCAGGAGGAGCTGGAGCTCCCTATGGAAAGGATGGTCTCCCAGCTGGAGCAGGTGCTGGTGGTGCTGGTGCAGGGGCATTTGGGGCTCCCTATGGAAAGGATGGTCTTCCAACTGGAGCTGGTGTTGGAGGTATTGGTGCAGGGGGATTTGGGGCTCCCTATGGAAAGGACGGTCTCCCAGTTGGATCTGATGTTGGTGGTGCTGGTGTAGGGGGAGTTGGGGCTCCTTATGGAAAGGATGGTCTCCCAACTGGAGCAGGTGTTGGTGTAGCTGGAGTAGGGGGATTTGGGGTTCCCTATGGAAAGGATGGTCTCCCAGCAGGAGCTTGGGGTGCTGGTGCAGGGGGAGTTGGGGCTCCTTATGACAAGGATGGTCTCCCAGTTGGAGCAGGTGCTGGTGCAGCTGGTGGTACTGGTAGCACTGGTGGTGCTGGTGCAGGGGCATTTGGTTATCCATGTGGAAAGGATGGTCTCCCTGTTGGACCAGGTGTTGGTGGAGCTGCAGTTGGTGGGTTTGCAGGTGTTGGATCTCCTTATGGCAAGGATGGTCTCCCAGTTGGAGCAGGTGCTGCTGGGGCTGGGGCAGGGGGATTTGGGGCTCCTTATGGCAAGGATGGTGTCCCACCTGGAGCTGGTGTTGGAGGTGTGGGTGCAGGGGGATTTGGGGCTCCCTATGGAAAGGATGGTCTCCCAGTTGGAGCAGGTGCTGCTGGGGCTGGGGCAGGGGGAGTTGGGGCTCCTTATGGCAAGGATGGTCTCCCAGTTGGAGCAGGTGCTGGTGCAGCTGGGGGTACTGGTAGCACTGGTGGTGCTGGTGCAGGGGCATTTGGTTATCCATGTGGAAAGGATGGTCTCCCTGTTGGACCAGGCATTGCTGGAGCGACAGCTGGTGGTTTTGGAGGTGTTGGATCTCCGTATGGAGTGGATGGTTTCCCAGCAGGAGCAGGGGGTGCTGGTGTAGGGGGAGTTGGGGCTCCCTATGGCAAGGATGGTCTCCCAGTTGGAGCAGGTGCTGGTGCTGGTGGTGCTGGTGTAGCTGGAGCAGGAGGAGTTGGATCTCTGCATGGAAAGGATGGTTTCCCACCTGGAGCACGGGGTGCTGGTGCAGGGGGGGTTGGGACTCCTTATGGAGTAGATGGTCTCCCAGCTGCAGCAGGTGTTGGTGGTGCTGGTGTAGCTGGTACTGGAGGAGTTGGATCTCCCTATGGAAAGGATGGTCTCCCAGCTGGAGCAGGTGTTGGTGGTGCTGGTGTAGCTGGTACTGGAGGAGTTGGATCTCCCTATGGAAAGGATGGTCTCCCAGCTGGAGCGGGTGTTGGTGTAGCGGGTGTAGCTGGAGCAGGAGGAGCTGGGGTTCCCTTATGGCAAGGATGGTCTCCCAGTTGCGGCAGCTGCTCCTGGGGCTGGTGGTGCTGGTGCAGGGACATTTGGGGCTCCTTATGGCAAGGATGGTCTCCCAGTTGGAGCAGGTGCTGGTGCTGGGGGAGTTGGGGCTCCTTATGGAGTTGATGGTCTCCCAGCTGGGTCTGGTGGTTCTGGTGTAGCTGGTCCAGGAGGAGTTGGAGCTCTTTATGGAAAGGATGGTCTCCCAATTGGAGCAGGTGCTGCTGGGGCTGGTACTGGTGGTGGAGGAATTGGATCTCCTTATGGCAAGGATGGTCTCCCAGTTGGAGCAGGTGCTGGTGTAGCTGGTGTAGCTGGAGCAGGAGGAGTTGGGGCTCTTTATGGCAAGGATGGTCTCCCAGTTGGAGTAGGTGCTGGTGTAGCTGGTGCAGGAGGAGTTGGGGCTCCACATGGAGTTGATGGTCTCCCAGTTGGAGCAGCTGCTGGTGTAGCTGGTGCAGGAGGAGTTGGGGCTCCACATGGAGTTGATGGTCTCCCAGTTGGAGCAGCTGCTGGTGGTTCTGGTGTAGCTGGTGCTGGAGGAGTTGGGGCTCCCTATGGCAAGGATGGTCTCCCAGTTGGAGCAGGTGCTGGTGGTGCTGGTGCAAGGGGAGTTGGATCTCCTTATGGGAAGGATGGTCTCCCAGTTGGAGCAGGTGTTGGTGGTGCTGGTGTCACTGGTGCAGGGGGATTTGGGGCTCCCTATGGAAAGGATGGTCTCCCAGCTGGGGCTGCTGCAGGAGCTGCTCCTTTTCCTTTTGGAGGTGAGGGAGCAATGGGCTCTCAGCCTGGCCGAGGTCTGGGATATTCAGGTGGGGCAGGAGGAGAGGCCTTTTCCATGGAAGGTTGGGGTGTTGGTGGCCCTGCAGCGTGGGCTGCTGGGTCTCCCTACGGCAAGGACTTGGGATCAGCTGGAGCCAGGGCTGGTGCAGGTGGCCTTGGGAGGTTGGGAGGGGATTCCTTCCGTGGGGAATATGGGCTGGATGCACACCCTGGGAAGCCTTTGGGAGCTGAAGCTGGAAAGGGCACTGCCCGTGATGTCAGAGGGTCAGGGAACAAAGGTTCAGCTGAGGACAGAGGGTCACTGCCAGCTCAAGGAGATGCCAGGGGTGAGGGCAGGGACATGAGCCAGCTGGGCTCCCTTTATGGCAAAAATTCTGCCTTTGGAGGGGCAGGGAGTAAATCCCTCAGCAGACCTGGTGATGGGAGTAGTTCAGGGGGTTTTGGTCAGGGCCCAGCGAGTTATGGGCAGATGTCAGGTCTTTTGGATGGACTTCCTTCAGCAAACCAGAGAAACCAGGAACCTGACCTGGATATTAAAGCAAACGATGTTCTGAGCAGCACGGAAAGCACTGGCAAAAAAAGGAAGTCTTGCCTGGATGACATCAAAGGTACGTGGCTCATTGGTGACTCCTGGTCTTTGCATTTGATACTCACATTGTTAATCCTGGAAAGAAATGGAATGTTATACTTTAGATGAATTGACAGCTATGAAGAAATGAAAATATTCAGATACATGAGAAACTATAACTCTAGCTGCATTGATTCCTTAAAAAATTCTTAAAATTCCATATCAAACCTAATTTCTAAACCTCGTTTCTGACTCCCAGTCCCACGCTGTTACCTCAACAAGCAGCTGGCCACTGTGCGGGTGGTGAAGGGGGAACCAGCCGAGCTGTCCTGCACCGTCAGCAAGGACGACGTGACAGGGACCTGGTTTAAGGATGGACTGAAGGTGGGTGTGTTTCCCTTCCTGCGTGATTTACAGAAACAAACCCCAAGACTCCAAAGGGTTTTGGAGCAGGTATGTTTTATTAGCAACGTTGCGAGGATGGGGGGGATTTTCCTCCTTGGCTGCCTGACAACTGGCATTACAGTCACCCATTCTATGCTGCATAATTATACAGATTCATTAAGGAAAACACGCATAAACATTAATTATCTGAGGCTAGGAGTGGTTTATGTAGATTAGTGTCCAGTGTCTCTTTAGCAGAAGTTTCCTCCCAGTCCCCGCCCTGGTTGTGCCTCTCTAGTGTTCATTTGGGGTCTTTGGGCGTCTTTGAGGCTGAAGTAAAGAGTCTTCCTCAGGTGGACTTTTGACCTCTGCTGGGTTTTTTCAATGTTTGGCGTCCTTCTCGAGTGTTAATTGCCTCTCCCTTCACATCTGGCAGAGAAGTCTCTCTTCGTCCTTGCTTAAATTAGGGGAGTATATAATTTACAACCCAGCTTGCTTCCTGGCTTATCACCAGTCTTTCCCGTTATCTCTTCACATTCCCTCCCTTTTTTCTCCCTTTTTTTTTCAAAGAATGGGTCTCTCTCTTTTACCTTGTAGTTAACAAGCATGGATGGAGTGGTGTTTGAAAAGAAAGGCCTAGTCCACAGACTAATTATTAACAAAGCTGCTGATATTCATGCTGGGAAATACAGATTTGAAGGTGGAGATGTAAAAACTGAAGCTTCAATTTTCATTGAAGGTGAGTCTGCTCAAAGACTGTTGGTTACTGAGGTCCCTTTATAAGAATTCCAAGACTAACAGGAGATGTTTATTTGTACAAGTTGCTGCATTTTTTATTTAGAAATTTAAGTATGCAGCCTTCCTTCATGGCTTCCATTAGCAACTCCAAGGTTTTTGGATGCACACAACACTTTATCAGGGCAGACTCTTCAATCCTGTGTTTAGTGTGTTGCCCGTGAGAAACTCTCTCCAGTGGAAGGACAGTGTGATACCACAAAACCTTGTGGTAATTATCCTGCAGCAAAGTCCATGTTTGTGAAGCCCTTTGGAGTAAATCCCTCAGCAGACTTGGTGGTGGGAGTAGTTCAGGGGGTTTTAGCCCAGGTCCATTCATTTATGGCCATTTTTTGATGGATTTCCTTCAACAAACCAGAGAAACCAGGAACGTGACCTGGATATTAAAGCAAATGATGTTCTGAGCAATGCGGAAAGCACTGACAAAAAAAAGGAAAGTCTTGCCTGGGTGATATCAGATCAGGCCAAGTGCTGTGAGATTCCAAGAGCTGCTGGCAGCACCATGAGGGGACCCCTTCCCTCCCCAAGGGAAGCCTTTTCCTCACTGAATTACCGTTTTTAACAACCTTGTGTCACCTGCTCAGACCCTCCACAGGTGGACAAAGTCCTCCTCAAAAACTTAACCAGCGTCCCCACGGTGGCCAAGGCCGGGGAGGGGGTGAAGCTCAGGATCCCCTTCGAGGGCCGGCTGCCCATCAGGGCCACGTGGCTCAAGGACAAGATGGAGCTGGCGGACGACACGAGGATCCGTGTGGACAAAACAGACACCTTCACCATGCTGTCCATCCCCAGCTGCGCCAGGAAGGACTGTGGGGATTACAAAGTCAGGCTCAAGAATGACAGTGGCATCCTGGACATCGACTTAAAGCTTGTGGTAATAGGTAAGAGCCCCATAAAGCCACTGGGGCTTTGGTTGAAGCTTAGGCAGGGAACCCATTGACACTGGGGACAATCTTATTTGGAGCTGTGGGTTATTCCAAGAGGAACACGACTCTGTATTTTGCCACTAAATCAGGGTAGAAGGAAAGACTGCTCACATGCTTCTTGGCCTTTAGTACAAGGTGAAATAAATCTAGTTTTGGGTTTTCACAGCCTCAGCAGCTGAGTTTGGAATGTTGGGAGACTGTGGGAGAAGGGATTGTGCACAACATGCAGATCTGAAATAGATTCTCAGGGCCCAATTCAGCCCTACCATAAACGTCTGGGCCCTTTGGGGACCAGAAATGATGTTGTCCTCTATTATTATCAAGCTGAATTGGTGCAATGTTTATGGAAACAGTTGGCCAAGGGAGAGCAAGGGTGTGGCTCCCCCTTCCATGAAGAATTAGAGTTGTGGAATTTTGGATGAGGTAATTCAAGTCCCCAGCCTTCGTTCTGCCACTGTGCCTGTGTTCCATCAGGAACAGTCTCCCAGCTGGTAACCAGAGCCAGTGTCTGCTCCAAACCCAGGAGTGTGGAGCCAACTCTCTTCTCTCAGGCTGACAGCACCAGAACAAGAGGACATGGCCTTGGGGAGGTTTAGGCTGGATGTCAGGAAGAGTTTTTTCCCAGAGAGAGTGATCCCTCAGTGGAATGGGCTGCCCAGGGAGGGGGTGGAGTCGCCATCCCTGGAGGTGTTTAAAGTCAGACTGGATGAGGAGCTCAGTGCCATGGTCTGGATGGTGGGAGGGTTGGATGGATGGAGTGTGGTGCCCGTGGCTCTGGGGTTGGGGGTTCCATCCCTCGGGAGTTGGACTCGATGATCCTGTGGGTCCCTCCCAGCCCAGAATAACCTGTGAACTCATCCTCTCTCTCTCCCTCTTCCCAGACAAGCCACAGCCACCAGCAGGACCCATCAAAGTTGTGGAAAGCTCTGCAAATGACATCACCATCCAGTGGAAGCCCCCGAAGGATGACGGGGGCAAACCAGTGCAGAGGTACGTGGTGGAGAGGCAGCAGGTGGGCAGGAACGACTGGGAGACCTTGGGAGAAACCCCCAGGAGCAGCACCACCTTCACTACGACCAAAGTGGAAGAAGACATGAGCTACTACTTCAGGGTCAGGGCCGTAAATGCCGAGGGGACGAGCGACGCGCTGGAATCGGGGGAAGTGAAGGCTGCTGGCAAAGGTGAGGAGAACTTCTCATAATTCATCAGCCAAGTTGGGAAATTCATGGTCAAAGCTGACATCACAGATAACTCACCACGTTTTGGATGTTGCTGCAGATCGAAACTTGAATCGTGGCTGTGAAGGAGGGGGAGGTTGCACAGCCACGGCAGCAGTTTGTGGCAGGCTCTGAGTAAGACAGAGTTGCCTTCTTGGTGATGCTGCAGTCTGAACTGGGAAGTGATTTCAGAGGGTTAATCCAAAATGAGTCCAAATCTAAGGAAACTTTTCTCAGTGTGGCTACAAGGGGAAGATGTGAGGCCTTTTCTAAACTCCATGGGCAAAGGAGTGTCTCTGTATGTGCAGAATTTTCAGCATGACCACCCCATCCCTCTGATTTCACAGGTTATTCTGAGTTGGAAGGGACCCAATTTCCCAACAACTGAATATATTCTTTGTCCTTCAGTGAGTTTAAATGCCAGGACAGTTTTGCCATGGGCACAAATGTCAGCAGCAATGATTTATTCTAATTCTATTCTAATTCTTTCTACCTTCTCCTTCCCATGACCATGTATTTTGAAGGCTAAGAAAATCCATTCTGGTACCAGTTCCTGTCACTGAGAGCAAGAATGACGCTGACTCTTCCTGCCCTGGGGGAGTGACACACCTCACTCTGTGAGGCTGACAGTTGGAATTGTCACTCCTGATGGCAAAAGGTCACCTGTGAAATCAAAACTCAGGAACAAGGTCCTGTGTGGGGAACAGGATCCTCAGGTTTAAGTCACAGTCAGGTTTTCCAAGCACATCCATACGGATACCTTGGGGAAACTGTGAGAAGAGAAGAAATGACATCTTATCCTGCAATATAAAATATACACCGGCTAACAATGAAACCCTCATCTCTTTCCAGCTTCCCCTGGTGCCCCAGAGCCCCCCGAGATCGTCAGTGCCACCAGGGACACTGTCACAATATCCTGGAAAGCACCTCGGAAAACGGGCACTTCCCAAATCGTGGGATACGTCGTCCAAAAGCGCAAGAAGGGCACCACGACCTGGCTGCCAGTCACCAACGTGCCTGTCAAAGGTGGGTGTCCCAAATCCTGGAGCAGGATGGAAGAATTGGCAAGGCAGAAAGGTCAGCTGGGCTCAGGAAGGGCTGAGGATCTTACACCTTCTCACATCAGTGTTTTCCCTCTGGAATTCCTCTGCTGACTGGCCCCATCACAAGCACCTCACCCTGGCTGAAGTTTTACCTTCTCTTTTTCTCAGCTCTGGTGTTTATGTTTTCTCACAACTCCATTTTTCTCAGGCTCCATGGCTGTGCCATGGCAAAGCCAGCTCTTGGGTTTATACACAGCTGAGCCTGGGAGCAGGGTTATGGGGGGTTTGGACCCTGCTCCCAAGAACAAGAGGAAACAGCCTCAAGCTGTGCCAGGGGAGGGTCAGGTTGGACAGCAGGAGGAATTTCTTCATGGAAAGGGTGGTCAGGCCTTGGAAGGGGCTGCCCAGGGAGGTCTGGAGTCCCCATCCCTGGAGGTGCCCAAGAAATGACAGGATGTGTCCCTCAGTGCTCTGGGCTGGGGGACAAGGTGGGGATCAGGCACAGCTCGGCCTCGATGAGTCTGAAGGTCTTTCCCAACTAAATGATTCTGTGATTCAAGTGCTGTTTGATTTTGAAGGCAATGAACACATCCACACACAAATGCCCTTGGACAGGGAAGGGCAGGGGAATCAGTCACATTATTTATGGCTGCTGAGAAGCATTCACTCCCTGATGCAGCATCGTTGTCTCCCCTTCCCTGCTGGGGCACAGCTGCCCTGAGCCAACACACTCCTTTCCTTTCTGCAGACAAGAAGCTGAAGGTGACCAACCTGAAGAAGGGGGTGCAGTACGAATTCCGGGTGGCAGCTGTCAATGCTGCTGGCACAGGGGACGCCAGTGACCCCTCCCAGCCCATCTGTGCACGGGACCCCACGAGTAAGTGCCCTCACAGAGTCCTTCTGGCCCGGAGTACGTGGCTGGGGGTGTCAGTGGGGAGCAGATATTCCCAAACGCTCTGGAGAACTGTGTGAAAACAAAGATCCAATAGCCGGGGAATGTGTCACGACTGAGAATCAGCTCGAGGAAGGAATGGAAGGATTTCCTGTGGGATGCCCAAGGGAAGATGTGGCAGGCTCTCTGTGGGGTTATGTGCAGTGTGGGGATGGATTCTGGGTTGGGAATGTTGTGGATTGTGCTGCAGGGCTGGCAGGAGCAGGGACCTGGATCCAGCTCTGCAGACTGTGACAAAGTTTGGGAAGACAGTGAGGTGGGCATCCAGTGCACTCCAAGACTGTTGGGGAATCTCATGAGGTGACTAAAACAAGTGTATAGAAACCCTAGAAAAATACTTTAAATAAACTCTCTCCTTTCAGAATCTCTGGGTCAAGTGCAGGACCTCAAAGTGAGCGGCTGTAACAGCACCAGTGTCACCCTGACCTGGAGCAGACCTGAAGTCAAGGATGGGAACGACGTGACGGGCTATGAGGTGGAGATGAGGCCTTCCCAGAGCTCCAGCTGGACCAAATACCTCACCCTGCCCTCGGACGCCACCACGTGCACCCTCAAAGGCCTCCGGGCCAAGGAGAAGTATTTCCTCCGCGTGAGGGCCCTCAGCAACGCCGGCCCCGGGGAGACCGCGGAGCTCGAGGCCTCCATGGGGGCGACGGCTCCTGCGGGTGAGTCAGGGGCTCCTTCCAGAGGGAACGGCAGCAGGAAGGGCTGGGGGTCACCGGGATGAGCTCTCGGCCCCCAGACTGAGGGAGGGACAAGCACCACAGGGCTGCTCTGCACTGGTGTTATTGGTCACCCCACCAGGAGAGTCAGAATATTTACAGTTATACCCCCTCATTGTGAGGAACGGGTCATGTGCGAGGTCTCGCAGAACGTCAAACTCGCAAATGCGTGCAGGTCATTAATATGCATGCGGGTCATTAATATGCAAACAGGCCACACCCATTGCTTCACCCCCAGTCAATCAGGAGTGCTGGGAGCCTCTTTGACTTCTCCCCACAGGCTCTCCCAGCACAGGGGAGCAAAGGGAAGCGTTTCTGTGCCCTGTCTGCCTCGGGAGACCCCCCCCAAGAATCCCTGGACTTTTTTGGCCACATTGGCGCTTCCACGGCTGCCACCGGGGCCGGGCTGCTGTGCCCATGCGTGCTCAGACGGCCCCGCCAGCAGCGCAAACCCTGTGCCACTGCTGCCCCCCTGTCCTCCCCCGGCCCCTGTGCTTGTGCCCACCGCGTCCCGGCCCCGTGTCCTGACGCCACATAAATATTAATGGGATTTGAAAGGTGTAAAGGCTGGGAGTGAATCAGGGCGCTGTTTTTCCCATGTGAGTCCCTCAGTCCAGCTGTGGGGAAGGCACTGGGGTATCCAACCCATGGGACTGTCACCAGGGACTCCATCAATGCACAACTTTCTGTCTAATCCCTGTTTTTTCCAGTCCCTGCCAGGTTATTAATCGGGGACACAGTGAAAAGCTTGCTGGTGATCAGAGCAGGAAACCCCGTCCGTGTGAATATTCCCTTTGAGGTAAGAGCTCAGTGTGCTGGGAAGGATTCCCTGTGGAAACCAGCCAATGTTTTCATGGCCTGGGGTTTAGTTCACAGGACACTGGGCAAATCCTTCGGCCTCCCTGCGCTGTGGGTACTTTCTGTGTGAGGAAAACAGGAGCAGGACTGAGCTGTCAGTGTTTTATGGTCATTCATTAAACTCTGCAAATGAGGCCCAGGGCTGTCCATCCAACCTCATCATCATCCATCCAACCAACCTCATCATCTGCTTCTGCACTGTCAGACTTGACAAATCTGAAATATCTGAGATATTTCCATCTGGCTCCCTCACAATGCCCTGGGGCAGCACTTCCAGGACCATCCTGCCTGTGTTTGTCTCACTAAGCAGCAGGACTTAAACCTTATGGCTTGAGAAATAGGCAGGTGCTGACAGAAATCCTGGGGGCTTTGGAGTCAGCTTGGAATGACACAGGTTTTCCTTCTTGGAAAGGGTGGTCAGGCACTGGAAGGGGCTGCCCAGGGAGGTTTGGAGTCCCCATCCCTGGAGGTGCCCAAGGAAGGGCTGGATGTGTCCCTCAGTGCTCTGGGCTGGAGGACAAGGTGGGGATGGGCCACAGGTTGGACTTGATGACCCTGGAGCTCTTTCCCAACCTCAATGATCCTGGGATTCTTTCAAGTCTGGGATATCAAAGGGAAGCTGATGAAGGCAAAGTGTGATAGTTACTGACCTTTCTCCTGATCTCTGGGAGAACTGAGACCTAAGATGGTACATGGGAAATAAAGACTTTGAGGACGTTTTCCCTTTCCAACAGAACTTTTTTTAAAAGTAGAAAATATTAATTCCTAATGTCATCTGTACTTGATCTGGCACAGACATAGTTCTGAACACTTCATTGCAATAACATCCTTAAAAGGCACTGAGAAACTAAACAGCTACAAAGAAACCTGAGGGCAGATCAGGGCTCTGAGACCCACCTTGGATCCGTATTTCTAAATACGACTTTACTGTGTCGTGTAGACACACATTTGGGATGAGATCATGAAACTAAAGACAAACCCACACAACCTGGAGGTGAAAGAGGTGGGCTGTGACTCGTGGTGTTGTTTGCAGGGATCTCCAGCCCCGGTGGTGACCTGGCTGAAGGATGGGCTCCCCCTTCCCAACCGAGCTGCCACCAAAACCCAGGATGGAACCACCCGGCTGCTGATAGGGGCGGCCGAGCTCAGCGACAGCGGCTCCTACACTGTGGAGCTCCAGGATGGCTCAGGGAAAAGGGAAACCTTCAGCTTCCAGCTGCAGGTCCAAGGTAACTCATCCCAGTGTCAGTCCAGGCTGGAGGAGGAAGGGATTGGGAGCAGCCCTGGGACAGGGACTGAGGGGTGTTGGTGGGGGAGAGGCTGAAAATGGCCCATCACAGATCCCCCCCGTGCCCTGGGCTGATCCCCACCTGCAGAGCTGCTCCAGAGCTGGGGAACAACAGAACAAGGACATGGAGCTGCTGGAACAAACCCAGAGGAGGCCAGGGAGATGCTCCAAGGGCTGGAGCCCCTCTGCTCTGGAGCCAGGCTGGGAGAGCTGGGGGGGTTCAGCTGGAGAAGGGAAGGATCCAGGGAGATCTCAGAGCCCCTTGCAGAGCCTAAAGGGGCTCCAGGAGAGCTGGAGAGGGACTGGGGACAAGGGATGGAGGGACAGGACAAGGGGGAACGACTTCACACTGACAGAGATTAGGTTTAGATTGGATGTTAGGAAGAAATTCTTCCCTGTGAGGGTGGGGAGACCTTGGCACAGGCTGTCCAGAGAAGCTGTGGAATTTTTCAAGGCCAAGTTTGGAGCAACCTGGGATGGTGGAAGGTGTCCCTGCTCATGGCAGGGGGTGGAACTGGATGATCTTTCAAGTCCCTTAACACCCAAACCAGTCTGGGATTCTCTGATTTACTGTCAGGGTGAGCTGTGGGGCAGTTTGGCCGTTCAGGCACAGGGAGAACCAGGGGACAATTTTCCATGGGATTTGTTCTGGGCACCTTGTGACATCCCTTGGCTGTGTCTGCAGGGCAGATTTAATCCACTGGTTAAATCTGCACTTCCAGAGGGATCCTGCTGGAAAAGGGTCCCTCAGATGGACAGTGCCAAACCCAGGGGCAGTTCCTGGAGGAGCCTGGGGTGGGGTCAGCTCAGGCTGTGGGACACTGAGCCCCAGCTGGGGCTGCTCTCTGAGCTGTGTCCCCAGGAGGGGAGGCAGTTCAGCTCCTCACCCTCCTCTCCCCGCTGGAGAAGGGCAGGGGGCCCAGCAATGCAGATGTTCTGCAGCAGCAGCAGCTCAGGACACAGCAAATGTGTTCCTGTGCCTGGAGAAGGAACCAAATTTCGTCCCTCCCAGTGATCGATTTCAGGAATCAGTTCTGGGGACTCGAGTTGGCAAACTACAGAAACATTTATTTTTGGCCTCAGGAGCCAAGGGAAAAAAACCACTTCAACCAGCAAAGTGTCCCCTAAACCTCCTGAGCACCCAGAATCCTCACCCCAGCTTTGTCACCTGCCTGTGTGCACCTGCCCGGTACAAATTCAGAAACCTTCATGAATCTGTATCCCATCATCATTATGTCATAAATTAACACTTTGCTTTAAGCCTTCGACCAACCAGCTCTGATGTTTTACATTCCTTTGCTCCCTGCTTTGACTACAACTCTGTTCTGTTTATCATTCTGCGCTGGGAAACTGAGAATTTTGTCTTTAATATTGAGCCTTAAATTTCCAACACCTTTAACACCCACTAATTATTCTAAATCCAAACCTTGTGGCTATTTTCACTAATTCTTCTCTATCTTCTCGCTATTTTACTAAAATCTCCAGCTTTCTAAGCCTCCAAATTATATCTACCTCACTAAAATCTATGAATTTCTAAACCCTCAAACCATGCCCGTTGCTGAGTCCCCGTTTTTAGGGTTCTGTGCCGTGCCACTGTCCCCACCCCTGTGACACTCTTTGCCCTCACCTCACAGACATCCCCCAGCGCCCTGGACCGCTCCAGATGGATGAGAACGTCCCCAACACAGTGACAGTGACCTGGGAACCATCAGCCTCCGAGAAGTGGGACAAGAACCTCTACTACACCGTCCTGAAAGGGGAATCCCAGAAGGGCCCGTGGCGTGTGGTGGGAGACCTGATCTACAACAACAAGTTCACGTTCACCAGTGTGATCCCAGGCAGGGATTATTTCTTCAGGGTGGTGGCAAAGAACGAGCTGGGGGCCAGTGCTCCGTCAGAAACCCCGAAGCCCTGGAGGATTCAAAAAACAAAGGGTAAAGCAGCTTTTAGAGATCTCCCTCTGGGGGTTGTGGTGCTTTGGTTCTGTTCATTGTCCCGTCCTGAAATGGGCCTTTCCCCCCGGGGAGATTTTGCTGCCCAGAACAAGAGTTCAGAGAGGTAAACTGAGGAGTTCCAGTTTGGCAGGGAAGGTTTGTGCTCTCTGCAGGGATGTTGTGCAGGTGAATCCTTCGTTCCCGGCCCTTATTTCGTGCAATTTGCCACAAAATGAATTCCCAGCAAAATCTGAGGCCTAAAAGTAGGAACCCAAGTTTCTGAGTTCAGTGTTTCTGACTTTCCTGCCCTGGGATGTAGTTCACAGGACACTGGGCAAATCCTTCGGCCTCTCTGTGCTGTGGGAACTTCCTGTGTGAGGAAATCAGGAGCAGGACTGAGCTCTCAGTGTGACATGAGTGTTTTATGGTCATTCCTTAAACTCTGCAATTAAACCCTGGGTAGTTGGAGAAGCAGCACAAGTCACAATCCACAGGTGCCGTTTGCAGGGCAGAATTCCAGAAATGTCTGAGTGAAACCAGCCCTGCAAACCCCGAGCTGTGTCTGAGGGAGGGGGTTGTGTGTTGCTCTTTGTTTTTTACAGCTGAATTCCAAGTCAAACCCCAGAAATACAGAGGAGTCAACCAAAACCAGCACCCCAGATTCCTCGTCCCGCTGAAGCCGCACGTGGTGGTGACGGGGAGCGAGTGTCACATGAGCTGTGCAGTCACGGGCCACCCCCCACCAAAAGTCACCTGGTACAAGGACAGCAGGGACATCTCCAAGGATCCCAACTACTTCTGCACCAACGACTTTGGAGTTTGCTCCCTGGTCATCCCCGGGGTCACCAAGCAGGACGCAGGGGAGTACGTGGTGGAAGCCTCCAACCAAGTGGGTCGTGTCTCCAGCAGAGCCTTCCTCGCCATCAAAGGTAACAGGGGTCAGACACACCTTGAGTGCTGTGCCCAGTTCTGGGCTCCCCAGTTTCAGAAGGATGTTGAGCTGCTGGAGAGGGTCCAGAGAAGGGTGACAAGGATGGGGAAAGGACTGGAGGACAAGCCCTGTGGGGAGTGACTGTGGGAGCTGGGGTTGTTCAGCCTGGAGAAGAGGAGGCTCAGAGGTGACCTCAGTGCTGGTTACAACTCCCTTAGGGGAGGTTGCAGTCGGGTGGGGGTGAATCTCTTCTCTCAGGCTGCAGCACCAGAACAAGAGGACATGGCCTTCAGCTGCCCCAGGGGAGGTTTAGGGTGGATGTCAGGAAGAGGTTTTTCCCGGAGAGAGTGATCCCTCAGTGGAATGGGCTGCCCAGGGAGGGGGTGGAGTCGCCATCCCTGGAGGTGTTTAAGGTCAGACTGGATGAGGAGCTCAGTGCCATGGTCTGGAGGGTGGGAGGTTTGGATGGATGGAGTGTGGTGCCCGTGGCTCTGGGGTTGGGGGCTCCATCCCTTGGGAGTTGGACTCGATGATCCTGTGGGTCCCTTCCAGCTCAGAATAACCTGTGACCCTGTGAACAGTGCCAGGGCCCTTCCTCCCTGTGGGATGCCAGGGAGGGTCACTCCTGCCCAGAGCCTCAAAAATGGTCCCATGCAGCTCTACCTGGCAAGAGCAGCCTTGTGTCACCCAGAGACACCTCAAGCACTTTACTGAATTTCTGGTTGTCCTACTAGTGCCAAGGTATGGAACAGAACTGGAAATGAAAAGGCAGATGTGAGGAAAACACTGGATTTCTGCACAGGCCCGAGGTTTTGGTTGACTTTGAGCAAATCTTTTAGAAAGAGCAATCCCATTTTCACTGGACAAGGCAATTTCTGGGTTAGAGTCACCTCTAGTGCAGGGGCTGCAGATGTGCAAAGGGAGGGAACAGCTGGCGGTTGGTGGCCAAAGGCAACGAGGAGGGAGGCAAGAGAGGGACCTGTGAGGGCCACTGGGATCCTGACGTGACTGGAAGGGCAGCGGGATTGACTGAGGGTGGACTCCTGGTGGTTGTACTCAGGGAAATATCCTTTACTTCGACTCAAATATTTTCCTTGCCATGCAAAATCCCTCAGTGGGATTATCCAGGTGGAGAAAAGGGGCAGTTAAACCCACAGATTTCACAGAACATTCTGTGTTGGAGGGACCCACAAGGATCATCCCTGTCGTTCCTGCTGCAGACTTTGGTGGTTTTTGCCCCCCCAAACCTTTCAGGTGACCCTTGCAGGGCCGTTCAGACCCTTCCTCACCACACTGAGCTGCTTCTCTCTGTCTCTCCTTTTCAGACTCCACCCTGTGACCCCCTGAGATCATCCTGCACTGCTCAAGAAGGTTTAGAGAGGACTGGTCCATCCTATGCCTGCACCTTTATTTTTATGTTCATTAGAGCCTGGGGGAGTTTATTTTTCACATCCATTCATTGCATTTTGAACCCGACGCTGCACTAGAGTCAAGAATCAGGGGAAAAGAGCTTTCAGAGAACTGTATTTTTGTAATGGACTGTATTTTTGCTTTCCACTAGACCTTTAAAACACAGATTAGGAGCTTCAGGAACATGGGGAGATGAGAGGAAAAAATAATTGGCCAAAATGAAACTTGCCATGGTGGGAGAGCCCATCCCACCACACCACTGGGGCTGCAACAGGGACATTTCTGGCCACCAGAGATCTCTGAATTCGGCCTTTCACATGTGGTTTTCTAGGCCAAAACGATCCCTTTGGATTTCCATGGGATCCTCAGCGGGTTTCCTAATTCTGGGAGGTTTCTGAGTGCCTTGCACTCCCAGCAGCAGCAAAGTTGGTTATTTTCCTTCACCTCTAAGTCAAAAAGAACATCTGCCCGCTCATTTTATCTGGGCAAGAGAGAAATCCTCGGAGCAGCCTGGCCTGGCTTCCACTCACAGTGAAACTCTAACCCAGTTTTATGAGTGTGAGCAGAGAAAAACCCCCAGCAAGTGCTGTCCAAAGGGCTGTGTCACCCTCAGCTGCCACACCAGGGTCACCTTGGCACTGCTGGGTGCAAATAGAGGTTAAAAATCTCTTTTTGTCTGAGCAGAAACAGGAGGTGCCAGCAGAGCCCTGCTGCTGCCAGGGTGGGGGGGGGTCCCATCCCTGGCTGGAGGAAACTGGGAAGGAAAAAATGCTCTGGGTGTTGGGAGGTTTTGTAGCCTGAGAACCAAAGGTGTCACTTTGGTGGCAGCACCCAGAGGAGAGGAGAGTTCCCTGGATCCTCTGACAGCCAAACCCCTCCGTGGGGCTGGAATGTTCCTGTTGGTTGCATTTTGTACAATTGGTAATTCTGAAATTAAACCACAATTCTGTAACACCTCCCAGGATTTGTGTTTATTTGGGCGAGGGCAGAGCAGAGCATCCTCCTCCTGCTCCTCCTCCTCCTGCTCCTCCTCCTCCTCCTCCTCCTCCTCCTGCTCCTCATCCTCATCCTCCTCCCAGAGCTGCAGCTGGGGCTTTGCAGTTGGTCCTTGCCTGGGCAGCACAAGGATGGATGGAAGGACCTGACCATTGGGAACTGGAGCCTGAGGGACCTTGGGAAGGCCCTGGAAGTCCAGGAGGCTCCTGCAAATCTGAGAGCTGCAGACCCTGTGACATCCTGTGCCAGGATATCAGCACCAATCCCTGCACATCCCCTGCCCTGAGCAGATGGGGTGTTGTACATCCCAGACCCAGAACCCCTGGGAGTGGGGCTGAGCCAGAGCTGGGGCAGGGCTGGTGCCAGAATTCCATGGGAACGGGAGTGAGCACAGGGAAGAGAACACCAGGAATGGTGTTTTTCCCACCACCAGGTAGGAAAACACCAGAGGAGCCGCACTGCTGGTACATCCAGAGTGGAACCAAAGCCCTACCAGGAATCGCCTTCCACCGTGGAAGAGCCGCAATCTGTGGCTGCCCCGTCCCTGGAATGTCCCAGGCCAGGCTGGAGCCACCCGGGCAGGCGGGAGGTGTCCGTGCCCATGGACACCCCGGTGGGATGGACGGGCTGCCCAGGGAGGTGGTGCAGTCACCTCCCCTGGCAGTGTGGATGTGGCACCGAGTGCCCTGGGGCAGCTGATGGTGTTGGGTAACAGGTTGGNGATGGCGGCGCCCGGAGCCAAGATGGCGGCGCCCAGGGCCGGCCCCGCGGGCGGCTCCGCCGGGTCCCGTTGGTGCCTCCGGATCGTCCCCGCGGCTCTGCCCGAGGCTGCTCCGCCAGCGAGCGCTGCCCTCAGCCCCAGGGGAAGCCCCGGGCACCGTCCTCTCCGTGAGGGAGCTGCAGCAGCTCGGGGCCGGGCGGGACCGCAGCGGTTCCTGCCCCGCGGGCCGTGAGGGAGGGGATGGACATCCCGGGACATCCTGGGCCCCCTCGGCATCCTGAATTCCTGTGAATCCATGAATTTTAGTCCTTGAACAAATGATTTAAATTGTGACCAGGTTTTTCACACCCTCGGGAGTCTGGGGAAGTGGGGGGACACATCCCGCCTGGAGCCCCCCCGGCACGGCTGGGCACTGCACAGGGTGGCACAGGGTGGCACAGGGTGGCACAGGGTGGCACAGGCTGGCACAGGGTGGCACAGGGTGGCACTGGAACCTTCTCCCACTGACCAGCACTTGCTGGTTTCTCTCCCCACAGTGCCAACGATAAATGTTTGTTCCTCAAAGGGAGCCATGACCCATGCAAGGGAGATGATGCCCAGAGCAGGACCATGAACTGTGTCAAGGAACGTGTGGGTAGAGTGACCCACTGTTATGGTTTAGGGGGTTTTCTGCTGCTCTGGCAGCGAGGGGGTTAACAGCTCAGTTCTTGCCTGAGCTCTCCGTGCTGCCATGGCCTTCAAGGTTATAGAGTAGAGATAAACGCGTCTCTGCAAATAACATACTTGGGAGAGAAGAAAAAAAAGTTCAGTAGTAAGATGTAGAGTGCCAGCTCAGAACCTGCGTCGGGAGGCTGAGAGATTTGAAGGCCCCCAGGCCCACGANAGTCACCTCCCCTGGCAGTGTGGATGTGGCACCGAGTGCCCTGGGGCAGCTGATGGTGTTGGGTAACAGGTTGGACCTGAGGATCTCAAACGTCTTTTCCGACCGAGTTAATCCTGTGGTTCTGTGCATGAGCCCAAACCCTCAGTGCCGGTGTGGCCGCCGGAGAGGCCAAAGGCACAGCGCAGGACGGGGCTGGAGCCGCCAAAGGCTCCCGAGGTGACACGGGCGGGTCCCCAAAGCCACCGCCCCTGCTCCCCCCCCGCAGCCCAATGGTTCCCCCCGCGCGCTCCCCCCGCACTGCCTGCCCATGGTCTCTCCCGCCCTCCCGGCGCCGCAGGCTCCGCCCCCGACTGTCAATCACGCCGATCCCCNTGAATTTTAGTCCTTGAACAAATGATTTAAATTGTGACCAGGTTTTTCACACCCTCGGGAGTCTGGGGAAGTGGGGGGACACATCCCGCCTGGAGCCCCCCCGGCACGGCTGGGCACTGCACAGGGTGGCACAGGGTGGCACAGGGTGGCACAGGGTGGCACAGGCTGGCACAGGGTGGCACAGGGTGGCACTGGAACCTTCTCCCACTGACCAGCACTTGCTGGTTTCTCTCCCCACAGTGCCAACGATCAATGTTTGTTCCTCAAAGGGAGCCATGACCCATGCAAGGGAGATGATGTCCAGAGCAGGACCATGAACTGTGTCAAGGAACGTGTGGGTAGAGTGACCCACTGTTATGGTTTAGGGGGTTTTCTGCTGCTCTGGCAGCGAGGGGGTTAACAGCTCAGTTCTTGCCTGAGCTCTC
>WEKX01010229.1:133074-162843 GCA_013390025.1 Pitta sordida | reverse complement strand
AACCCAGAGTGGCGCGGCAGCTTTGCGGAGCGGAGACTCCCCTGTCGCCCAGCGCTGCATTTGCTTATGCCTTGCTTGCTGTAATCAATAAAATTTGTAATTGAATGCAGTATGAGTTGTCCTGTTTATCACAACTCCGGGCATTTCATTCCCTGTCAAAAATAAAGCGACTGAAAAATCTCTCCAGTGTGTCGAGTCCAGTTCAGCAGCTTCAGCTTTCAGATTAGGGAAG
Organism: Pitta sordida; assembly: GCA_013390025.1. NCBI lineage: Eukaryota > Metazoa > Chordata > Aves > Passeriformes > Pittidae > Pitta > Pitta sordida. The sequence goes on along the minus strand of WEKX01010229.1, from coordinate 162,611 downwards.
AGTTTATTAATAATATTAATGCATAAAATAAATAAAAATTAGGGGTTTTTTTGTAGTGGGAAAGTTTGTTTCATCTTCTTCCAAGGTTTTGGTCCAAGCTTTGATCCTCCAAGGTGATCTTTGATGCCCTTCACAGAATGTGCTGAGCTGGAGGGGACCCACAAGGATCTTCCTCACCGACTTTGCTGCAGTTGGGGGGGGTTAAACAACCCCTAAAAAATGAAAGAGCAGCTCCTGTTCCAAACTGCAGCAGCCACTTCAGTGTCCCTGGAATGCCACCATGCCTGTGTGCATTTGAGGGCTCAGGGATGGAGCCCCAGGAAAACCAGGAGCAGCAGCAAAAGGGCATTTCAGGCCACTCCCCACCCAAATTCTTCACCTGTCCCCTCCCCAGAGGGGCAGGCAGGGCTGTGCCCCCCACCACACACCCGTGGGAGCCATTGGAACTGACCTCCAGGGAACCCTGTGGGGCACTGACCCAGGTCCTGTCACTGCTCCTTGTGTCCCCCTGTCCCACACAGGGCTGTGCCCACCCGCTGCCCCTCGTGCCCCCAGGGGCACCTTTACCGGCTTCCCCTCAGCCCTGTCCCCATGGTTCTGCCCAGGTCCAGGAGCTCTTATTTATTTCCATCATTTCTGGCAGCAAAACATCTTCTCATCTCTGTGACCCCAACAGTCCCTCTGGATCCTGCACAACTGAGGGGGGCAATCCAGGGTGCCCAGAGAAGCTGTGGCTGCCCCATCCCTGGGAGTGTCCAAGGCCGGGCTGGAGCAGCCTGGGGCAGTGGGAGGGGGAATGAATGAGCTTTAAGGTCCCTCCAACCCAAACCATTCTGGGATTCTGTGACTCTGGTAACTGGGGTAGATCTGGCTGCTCTTCCCGCCAGGAACTGTTTGTCACAGCCAAAGGACAACACAGGTACCTGTGGCTTCCTGTCCCCAAGGTCTCCTTGGTGTGTGGCACTGCTGCAGCCCAGCCTCTGCTGGCACTTGGGAGTTCCCCCGAATTCCCATCCCATGAGGGAGCAGCAATGCCCAATGAGTGGAGTTTGTCTTCAAAATCAGGTTGTGAGCACCCAGGAGAGCAATGCTGCTGAGCTGGGAGGGACAGGTGAGCTCTGTGGAGGGCACAGGGTGTGCTGGGGACGTGCTGAGCTGGGCCTCTGCCAGAGCTTGGAATTTCCCCCCCCCCTCCCTTCCCAAGAAGGGCCGGGCTGGGCTGATTTTGGTGAGTCTCTGCTGAGGGATGAACAAGCTGGAAAGCAGGTTTGAGCAGAGCAACAGCAAAATCCCCTCTCGGCCCCTGAGTGCTGATGGATCCTGCTGGGACAGGGAGCAGGTCCTCACCCAGGAGCCTCCTGGGCAGGAGGGTGTTGGTGTGTTTGATCTGCAGCAAACAAAGAGCCCTGATTCATTTGTTGGGACTCCAGTGGCTGATCTTTGGTGACTTGGAGAGTGAGATCAGGTCTCCCCATAAACCATCAGTGGTTTTCCAGGCTGTTTTCTGAGAGCTGATGTCAGTCCCAGGGACTCACTGGACCTTTTTTCCATGTTGATTTTCCCTCCTTAGCCCCCTCTTAGCAAGTCCTTTCTCCATCCAGCACATTGACCAAGGCTCTAAGGAGAAGAAATCTCCTTCTCCCTCTTCCTCTGTGGGTCCTGGCCTGCCATGAGCCGGGACTGTCCATGTCCAAGTCCTTTCTAGGGCAGAGCTGGGAAGGACTGTGGGCTTCAGCTTTTGGAGGAGATGCTGCTGCAGCCCTGCCTCTGCTGCTTCCAAAACGGGTTCAGGGGGGTTGGATGCTGCTCTGGCTCTGCTGGGACAGCAGGAGGTGGGATTTGTGCTGGTGTCCTTTCACCACGGATTGCTCTGCTGCATCCAGCAGCGTGTCCGTGCCCAGGGTGTGGCTGGGTTGGAGTGAGGAGCCTGTGAGGTTGAATTCAGGATCCTTTCCCCTTTGGGAAGAAGAACTCCCCCTCTGGCTGCAGGAATCCTCAGCCCATGGTCCTGGCAGGGCAGGATGGGGATGGATTACACAGTGTCACAGTGTTGATAAGGTTGGAAAAGACCTTGAAAGTCATCAAATCCGACCTATAATCCAACTAAAACCTGACATCTATAACATTTATATCATGGCCCTCAGCACCTCATCCAGTCTGCCCTTAAACACCTCCAGGGATGGCGACTCCACCCCCTCCCTGGGCAGCCCATCCCAATGCTGGGTCACTCTTCAGTGGCATGGTCTAGTTGGTGGGGAGTTGGGCTGGATAATCCTGAGGGTCCCTTCCAACTCAGAATAACCTGTGAACCTGTAACCTGTGAAAAACCTTTTCCTAATGTCCAGTCTAAACCTCCCCTGCTGGAGCTGAAGACCCTGAGCTCTTGTTCCATCTCCAATGGCCAGAGAGAAAAGCCCGACCCCTGCCTGTCTCCAACCCCCGTTTAGGATTGACCTCGGCCAGCCTTTGGCAGCCGCGATTCACAGCCATCCCCTGGATCCAGGGGCTGCAGGAGGGCACCCAGTTCCCTCCGGAGCGGGCAGAGCTCAGCCTTGGAGCAGCTGCTCCTCCCCGGCCGCTGCCATCCCTCCCTCTCCAGGGAGTGGAGCTGCAGGACCGCGGAGCTCCCACGTTCCCCCCCTCCAGCGCGGGAGCCTCTGCGATTCCAACTCCTTCGGGCGCTGGAGACACACACACGCACAGAATCACACAGAATACTATGAGTTGGAAGGGACCCACAAGGATCATCTAGTCCAACTCACCATCTAACGCCGGTACAGAGACCGAACGCACACCCCAGAGTGGTGAACATAAACCCAGATCCCTCACAGGCTCACAGTCCACTCCGAGCCAGGAGAGACCCACAGGACCGTGCAGCCCTACACCCCCCAGCTAGACCATGGCACTGAGCTCCTCATCCAGTCTGACCTTAAACACCTCCAGGGATGGCGACTCCACCCCCTCCCTGGGCAGCCCATTCCACTGAGGGATCACTCTCTCCGGGAAAAACCTCTTCCTGACATCCAGCCTAAACCTCCCCTGGCATACTTCAGAACCCCGGGGGTCTTGTTTAAGAGCTGCCCTTGGCACGGCAGCACCAGCCCTTGGCCTTGTTAAACCTCAGGAGATTCCCAGGGGCCACTTCTGGAGCTTGTCCAGGTCCCTGTGGATGGTCCCGTCCCTCAGGTGTGTCCCTGCCCCCTCAGCCTGGTGTCACCTGCAGCCCTGATCCCTTCGTTAGTGTCATTAATGAAGAGATGGAATAACTGAATAACTCTGGTCGCAGTACAGAGCCCTGAACCCAGAGCAGTCCTGGCTGCTTGTCCCACATGGCAGGGAGGGATCTGACACTCTTGTGCAGCATTGTCCAGTCCTGCAGGAGGCAATCCCAGCTCCAGAGTGTCCTGGGGCACCCACACTGGGACAGTCTGTGCTGGGGGAGACTGGTTTGGGGTCCCAGTGGAACACTGGGATGCCCCGTGGCTTGCTGGGGTCAGGGCATGGAGCACCCGCTCCATGGGATCAGCTTTGCTTGGTGTGTTCCCAGGGCACTGAAGGAACTGGGTCTCACAGGTGTCTGGGAAAGGACACAGGACCAGACTGGGACACCACGGAGCCACTCCCTGACTGTTGCTCCTGGATTTGCACTTGCTGCCACTTCCCTCCTTGGAGTCCTGGGCTACATCCAAGGTGGGGAAGCTCCACTTCTACCAGGTGCCAAGTCTTCACGCTCTGTCCCTGCAGGTTTGGGATGCCATGGGGGTGTGGGTGCCTTCCCTGTGTCCCCCTGGCCCTGGGTATCCCTGGTGGGCTCTGCCAGGACCTCCAAGCTGGAATGAATCCCTTTCCTGCACCAGTGAGAGGGGAGCAGGCACTGAGAGCTCCTCCTGCCTGGCTGAGTCACCCCTAAATGCTCTGGGCTGGAACTGCTGTGATTGGCAGTGCCAGGAAGTCAGACTGGACAGGTCCTGAGTGTTTCCAAACCCTGTGCAGTGTCTCAGCAGTGACTCAGCTCTGAGGGGAGCCCAGCAGGTGCCCAGCTCAGCTGAACCTCTCGAGATTTGGGCAATCAGGGCAGAGCTGCAGCCCCCAGGGCTCTTCCCCACCCAGGGCAGGTTTCCTGCAGGGCAGCAGGTCTGGATGCACGAGGTTCTCCAGCCCTGTCTCACCCAAACGGGCCTGACAGCAACGGGCAAAGCAGGATGGAGGTGCCCACCAGCCCCTGACTCCCTGCCTAGTCCTGCTTCTGGGCCTGGCAACGTGAAAGACGAACCAAAAACCCTGGAGCAGGATGATGTTGGTCCTCCCCTGCTGAAGGCAGGTCAGGTGGATGCAGTGGGGATGATCTCCTGTGTTCCCAGTGACCAGGGGCTGTGTGGGACTGAGCCCAATGATCCTGTGCTCAATGGAGTTCCCTGGAGTTCCAGGAGTCTCCTCTGAAGCACCAGTGCAGTCCAAGGTGATGCTGGGTGAGCTCAGTCCCTCTGACAGCAGCCTTGGGAGACACCTGGATCCATGGAGAAGATCCTGTTATGCCACAAGCAGCTGGGGGAAGGGGGTTGTTTGATAAGGAATTAATCTCCAGCTGCTGCTCTTGCTGTATAAAGGGACTCTGGAGGCCTCCAGCTTCACCCACTGGTCTGTTCCTGACAGAGGAATGGGGGGGTCTGACCAGGGGCTCTGGGTCCTCCAAGGGCCGGAGCTGCCCTTGAACTCAGCCAGAAAGGATCGTGCTGAGATTGGGGCTGTTCAGTTCGAGGAAAGAAGGATCTGGGGAGACCTTGGAGCCCCTCCCAATGCCAAGGGAGATGGAGAAGAACTTTGGGCAAGGACCTGAAGGGACAGGACAAGAGGGAATGGCCAGAGGGAGGGTTAGATGGGATATTGGGAAGGAATCCTTCCCTGTGAGGGTGGGAGGCCCTGGCACAGGTTGCCCAGAGAAGCTGTGGCTGCCCCATCCCTGGGAGTGTCCAAGGCCAGGTTGGAGCAGCCTGGGACAGTGGGAGGTGTCCCTGCCCATGGCAGGTGTTGGAACTAGTCTAAAATCCCTTCCAGCCCAAACCATTCCATGGTTCATGTGATTCTATGACTCTACAAAGTGAAACTTGAGTAAAATCCCCAGGACACCCAACCCCAGTGTGCCTGCTCTGCCTGACACTGGTTTCCCTCAGCCCCACGGGTGACACGGGCTCCTCCTCGCCCTCAGCAGGCTCAGCATCTCCAGCAGATGCAGATTTGCATGACAGACCCAGAGGCAGCGACCTGGGAAGTTCTGTTACCCTGCCAGTGACATTTCCTCTCATTTGCTCCCTCCTGTGCCATGAGCCGCTCTCTGACCTGGCCCCAAGTGCTGTTCCCTCTGGGATGGCCTTGGAGTAGCCAGAGTTTCTAGAGGTGCTGGTTCTTGCAGCTCTTTTATTTTCTGTGCCCACAGCTCTGCCTTTGGCCCCTCTTTGTCCGTGTACAACCCCCGGCCCTCTGCAGGGTCCCTTTGGTGTGATGGTGCAGCCTCACAGACTCCCAGCACCTCCTGAGCTGGAGGGGACCCACAGGGATCATCCAGTGCAGCTCCTGGCCCTGCACAGACACCCCAACAATCCCACCCTGTCCCTGAGAAGTGTCCAACCCCTCCTGGCGCTCTGGCAGCCTTGGGGCTGTGACCAAACCCTGGGGAGCCTGGGCAGTGCCCAACCATCCTCTGGGGGAAGAACCTTGTCCTGAGATCCAACCTGCCCCTGCCCTGACACAGCTCCAGCTGTTCCTGTGTCCTGCCACTTGTCACAGGGAGCAGAGGTCAGATCTGTCCCTTCACTGCCCCTCTGAGAAAGGTGTCACACCCTGATGAGCTCCGACCTCAGACTCCTCTTCTCCAGCTGAACACACCAAGTGACCCCAACCCCTCCTCACACGGTTTCCCCTCCAGACCCTTCAGCATCTTCACCCCCTGTCCTTGCCTGACCCTGCTGCTGTAACAGCTCAGCACTGCGCAGGCAAACCCGGATTCCTGTGCTCTCTTTGCCCCTCTGTCCCTCACCCAGCAGCCCTTTTGCTGCCTGCAGCAGCCACCCCACCTTTCCCCATGGCTGGAGTAAAGGCTGGCAGCGGGCTCAGGCTGTTTTGCTTCCCCCAGCAGCCCGTGCCTGCCGTGCCCTGCCCACACCCGGCTCCCTCCCGGCTCCTCTGCCTTGGCGTGGCACCTCCTGCCCTTTGTTCCCGCCCGTTGCACGGCGAGCAGATGAAAGCCGGCCGTGGAGCCTAATTTATAGCTACCTTGAAACTCAGTTTTGGCAGGGCAAAGCACGCCAGGGGATGTGGCAATGCCCAGGGAGCTGCGCTCACAGTGCTTATCAAACGATGCTTGAAAGGCTCGCTAATGCAAGAGGAGGGTTGAGTTGCTTAATTCCAGCAGAGGATAAACTGCCTCTATTACAGGGACACGTGTTGGAGAGCGAGGAGCTGAGAGCTGGATTTTAAAACTCGTCCTGCAAGGCAGCGCAGCCCCGGGAGCCTCGTCTGAAGGGCAGCGGGGCTGAGGAGAGTCACCGACCTCGCCAGGGCTGCACCACCTCCCCCGGCCACCCTCTACAAAAGTGGCCCAGAGAGGAGCTCGTGGCCTTGAACACCCTCACAGATGTGAGTCAGTGGCCAGGACATCTCTGGGCAGCACCACACACCCACGGGGACACAGCTGGCAGTCACTGTGCTGGGCACACTGTGTGTGACAGCCTCGGCTCGGGCTGTGACCTGTCACTGTCCATCCCTCTCTGCTCACAGGATCTCAGGATATGCTGAGCTGGAAGGGACCCCCAGGGATCCTGGAGTCCAACCCCATCCCCAGAGGATCATCCCAACCCTCCTGCAGCTCTGGCAGCCTTGGGGCTGTGCCCACTGCCCTGGGGAGCCTGGGCACTGCCCAACCACCCTCTGGGGGAAGAAGAACAACCTTGTCCTGAGCTCCAACCTGCCCCTGCCCTGACCCAACTCCCTGTGGTGCTGCTGAGGCCATTCCAGCAGCTCTCTTGGGGCTCTGGAGCTTTTCAGGTTCTTGGGGGCCACACCTGGATCCTCTGCTGGTGTCTCATGTCTGGGGACACAGGGACCCACCTGTGCTGCCAAGGGGGGGTTTCCAGGGAGCAGGTCCCACCCTGCCCCCCTCATCACCAGCTCACTCTCCACCTTTGTTCCGAGCTATTCCACCCATCTTTCTCCAAGACAAAGCCTGGATTTCACGCTATAAAATCCCCACCCTACCCCTGCCCTCCAATTATTTCTGACACTTGAGTCACACAGGGAAAAACCCCCCTGAGAACAATAAATTATGTCAGGGGCCGGCACGTGGGTCTGGAGAGCAGGAGCCTGTCCCACAGCAGGATGGCCACAACCCACCTGCCCAAGGACCAGGAATCCCTCCTGCATCCCCTGAAGTGGCACTTCCAGCGTTGCTGAGCAGGGAAGACCCTCAGGACACCCACAGTCCCCTTGGCCAACCCTTCTTTGTCCCAGCCATTTGGCACAGGACTTTCTGTACTGGCCAATGTTGAAAAAGTGTCCCAGTTGCAAATTTGTCCTTCCCACAGCCAAGGGAAATGCTTTGGATGCCACGAGCTGTGCCAAGGACAAGGAGTTTCCCTTCCCCGGGACATTCTCTCCTCCCAAAGCTGCTGCTGGGCCACACCAAAGGGCTCTTTCCTCTCCTCTCCAGTCGCCCACAAGGGCAGGAAATTTCCAGGACATGAGGACTCAAGGGGGATATGGAGTAGAGGTGTCTAGAAAACTTGTGGTGAAACCCATTTCTGCAGAGAGAGCTCCAAATTTTATCGTACTTTGTCAAACCAACTTAAAAATCGAAATTTAAATAATGGAATAAAATTGGAATAATTGAAAAAAATAAAAATTGAAACAGAAATTGAAAACCATTCAGGGCAGCAGCTGAACTGAAACATCCTCCCTGGTTCTCTCCATCAAACACTTGTCCAGTTGTCAGCCTGGGTTGAAACAAGAGCAACACGAGGCATTTTCCTCTACAGAATCAAAGTAAGATTTTATTTTTTTTTTCAGCCATTCCTCAGCAGCAGAACATCCTTGATGATGTAATTTTAATGAAATCAGGTGTGTGTTCCAACGTCAGTTGCTGTGTCTTTAAAGAAAAGTGAAATTGCTCTTCAATGTCACGGAAGTGATGAACCCACTCTGCCTCCTTGGCACCTTCCACGGCCCATCAGGAGCTTTGGTTTTGCAGAAATGGCCAAAAAACCCCACAGCGACTCCAGAAAAAGCCAAGTTTCCGCTCTCAGACACTCAATCCCACACTCTCCCAGGGGTGTTTCCATCCCCTGGGTGTTGGGAATGACTTTGGAGTTTAAAATGACAATATTTGGCCAGTTTTGTTGCACAATGTTCACCCCAACTCCGTGCACTGGAACTCTGTAAGTCCATGAAGTCGTTGGTGAATTTGCTTAAGAAAACCCCACATTTTCCCCTTCTCAGGGAAGACTTTTGGGGCCACAGGACACCATGTGTGGGCTGAGGGAGGTGGAGCAGCAGAGGTTCCCCTGACCATGGCAGGAAGGGCCAGAACCTTCCAAAGTGCACAGAAAAAGGGACAAGTGACACCGTGCAGCAGCTGCCACAGGGACAATTTCAGCTGGGCATGAGGAAAAAGCTTTTCCCAAGGGAGATGTGCAGCCCTGGGATGGGATCTGCACTGAGGACATCCAGAGCTCAGCTGGGCGAGGGCTGGAGTGGCCTGAGGTGGCTTTGCAGGGACCTCCCAGCCTGAGTGCTCCCTGATGTCCCTGGGCTGCAGGGCAGGGACAGGTACCCACACCTGGAGCTCCTGCAGGGGACACGGGGAGATGTCACAGGATCACAGAGATGTTAGAGCTGGAAGAGACCTCTGGGGACCACCCAGTGCAACCCCCTGCCCTGGCAGAGTCACCCATCGCAGGTGACACAGGGACGTGTCCAGGTGGGTTTGGGATGTGTCCAGACAGGGAGACTCCACACCCTCCCTGGGCAGCTGTTCCAGGGCTCTGCCACCCTCCATGGAAAGATCTTCCTCCTGTTGAGGTGGAACTTGTTGTGTTTGTGTTCATTGCTGCTCGTCCTGACACTGAACAGAGTCTGGCACCGTCCCCTGACACTCCTTGGGGATATTTGTCTGCATTAATGACATTCCCCCTCAGTCTTCTCCAGACTAACCAGGCCCAGCTCCTGAAGCCTCTGCTCGTCAGGGAGATGCTCCAGACTCCTCATCATCTCTGTGGCCTCCACTGGACCCTCTCCAGCAGCTCCTTGTGACACTGTCCCTCGACAATGACACATCTTGCTCAGAACAGTCAGAGGAGCTGCCCCAAAGCACCAGCTGGTTTCTGGGCACAGGGCACAGCTGGGTGGGACATTCCTGCACAATTCCATGACAAAACAGGGCTGGGGTGGGGGGTGTCCTCCAGCAGGGTGGCAGCAGGGAAGGGACACACTCTGGAGGAGGAGCCTCCTTTTGTCCTTGGTTTTGTGCCGTGATCAGGATGTCAGATCCCAACTGAGGGTCAGTTTCCATGCTCCTGTTTCCAACTCCACTTTGGACTTGCCAGCGAGTGTCACCGAGTCCCTCCGTGGTGCCTGAGGCCGCTGGGATGTGGAGCAGGAGCTCAGCCAGCTGGCTGGGAGGTGGAATAAATTGCACCTTAAACCTTAAAGTCAAGGGGAGGTGTGAACCTCCTCTGCCCCGAGCCCTTCGAGCAGGTGTTGGAGCTGGATCAGGCTGTCCCAGCAGTGGGGAATCCCTGCTCATTCCCTGGCAAGGGGTGCCACAGGGAGAGGGGCTGCACTGCCAATGCTGGGCCTGCCAGAGCAGCCCAATATCCCCACACATAGAGATAGGACTCAAAAATGTATCCTGGTGCTTCAGCACATTTCACAGAACCACAGAACAGGCCAAGATGGAAGGGACACCCCAGGGATCCTGGAGTCCAACCCTCAGCCCTGCACCGCCCTGTCCCCAAGAGTCCCCCCCTGTCCCCAGAGGATCATCCCAACCCTCCTGCAGCTCTGGCAGCCTTGGGGCTGTGCCCACTGCCCTGGGGAGCCTGGGCACTGCCCAACCACCCTCTGGGGGAAGAAGAACAAACTTGTCCTGAGATCCAACCTGCCCCTGCCCTCACCCAACCCGAGCCCATTCCCTGCCTCCTGTCCCTGCTCCCCCCAGAGCAGAGATCAGGGCCTGCCCCTCCTCTGCCCCTCCCCAGGAAGGTGTCACTGCCATGAGGTGACAACTCCCCTCAGGCTCCTCTGCTCCCCCTGGACACACCAAGTGCCCTCAGCTGCTCCTCACACCTTCCCCTCCAGGCTCTTTCCCATATTTGTGTCCCTCCTTTGGACACTCTCCAGTGGCTCAGGATCTTCCTCACATTGCAGTGCCCCAAACTGCCCCAATATTGCAGGAGAGGCCGCCCCAGGTCAGAGCAGAGTGGGACAATCCCCTCCCTGGCCTGGCTGCCGATGCTGACCTGATGTCCCCCCAGGACATGGTTGGTTCTCTCCCAAATCCCTGCACTGGAAAGGGAAGGGAAGGGGCTCCACTGATGCCAGGACCATCTCCACCTCCCTGCAGAGCACGTGGTGATGGAGCTGCCAACGTGGTGTGGCCACACATAACCTGGTGTTTGACATGAGGGGGGTCACAGGCCACGATCACACCCCTTGTTCCTCACCTGTCCCAGGAGACTGGGGGGTGATTTCCTCCCTCTCCCCGCTCCCCTCACCAGGGGCTGCTGTGATGAGTCGGGGCACCCTGGGATGTGTTGCTAAACCATTACATAAGTTGGTCTGTGAGGTTTCCTCCCCCAGCAGCCGTGTGGGGATTTCACAACGGCCTCCTCGCTCCATTTACACTCTCACTCCCTTCCTAAATCCTGTCACCTCTGCACCTTTCACAGTGGGAACAAGCTCTGCCTTCCCTGAAGTGTTCCTGAGCTGCAGCAGATGGTGACAGGCTCAGGGAGGCCTGGATTCCAGGCACTGGTGTCTGTCTGCCTTCACCTGCATCCCCACCTGTGGGAGACCATTCCCACCTCTCTGGGTCCTGTGTGACCTGCAGTGGCCATGGACACTCATCCTCTCCCTGACATTTTGTGCCATGCGCTGACAACCCTCCTGGGCCTGGCAGCATCACCTCTGGAGATGGTGCCCCACAGCCCTGCCCCCCTCCAGCCACTCCTGGAGGCAGCAGATGCAGCTGGCAGGACCTGACTTGACTGCATTTGCAGGGCACCACCCCGGGAACGCTCCTGCACCCCACGGGGCCTCCAGAACACGCTTAGGTTGTCTGAGGGCTTCTCGTGGCAGTGTGGGCAGCGTGGGCTCCTCTCCAGTTATTCCAACCACAGCCATTGACAGGCAGCTCCCTCTGGATTTGCCACATATGGAATGTCACAGGGAGGGGGGGACTCCTCAACCCTTTAAACATCTGGAAGCAAGAAAGGGACTGGTCAGGTCCTGGGATGATCCTCCAAACCTGGAGAAATGGAGCTGGGGGATGAAATTAGGGTGAAAGCATCCACCATGGAGGTCTGGCAGGTCTTCTGGGCACAGTCCAACAGGATTCACATGGGAACACGGCCTTGCTGAGGGGCTGCTGTCTCCTCACAGGCAGCCCTGAGGGGGGTCCAGCACAGGGCTGGACGTGGTGGGCAGTCCCATGACAGAGATGGACACCAGTCCCTGTGCTGACCTCAACAGCTCTGCCCACTTTCAAGGGAAGCCTCTTGCAGCGTGCCCAGGTAATTGGTCCCTGAGAACAGGCTGCACCACCTGCCCTGAGTGCCATGAGCACAAGGAGTTCCTCATTGCACCCATCCCCTCCCACGGGTCTCTCCTGAGGATGTCACAACCTGTCACTGAGGTGCACAGGCACCAGGGAAGTCCTTGGGAGGGGACCAGCCCCAGAGATCGTGGGCTGGGACCTTCTGCAGCCTCCTGGGACTACGCAGGGGTTTGTTCCCAGACTCAAACACTGTCACCAGCTTTGCCCTTGGGCTGCTGGGCCAGGTCAGTGGCAAGGAGGGGCTTTGCCAGCAGGGTCCCCGTGGTGAGTCTGGGTGTGCAGCATCTCCCCCCTCAGTGCATCCCCCTCACAGGGCTGGGTGAAGAGACAACGGCAGACTGAGCTCACCCTGGCCTGAGCACTGCCTGGGCAGAGATGGGAGGACAACATCAGCTCCTGGATCCTTTCAAGGGAGATGGGAACGAAAGGAGATGAAAACTGTGTGGATTGGCCACATTGATGGGCTTCTCCTGGAGGGGAGGCAGAGATCCTTCCTCCTCCATCACCGTCTTCCCCTCCCAGGGCACCTCCCTGGTACCTGCCCTTCCCTGGCAGCTGCATGGCCACTCCTGGGGCCTGTTTCCCGAGTGACCTGCTGACCACATCCCTTTTTCCCTGCTGACCACATCCCTTTTTCCCTGCTGACAAGCCTGCTCAGCCCTTGGAGCTGTCAGCACTTCCGAGCTGGGATGCTGTTGCTCATCAAAGGTGGGACCTGGGATGTGACAGCTTGGCAGGGGATGTCCGAGCACAGGGAGGGGCAGAAGGGACAACCTGGATCCTCACCCCGGATAGTGCTGAGTCTGGACCTGCTGCAGGACCTGCAGGATCCTTCCCAGAGCTCTGAGGGAGGTCTCCACCCTGTCCTGGGCTGTGTCCCCTGGTGTGGGTTACCTGTGCCACCTGCCACAGATGGGCAGTAGAGGCAGGGGACCAGGACTCTGAGCCCATGGGGGTCCAGCTGACAAGNAGGTCTTCTGGGCACAGTCCAACAGGATTCACATGGGAACACGGCCTTGCTGAGGGGCTGCTGTCTCCTCACAGGCAGCCCTGAGGGGGGTCCAGCACAGGGCTGGACGTGGTGGGCAGTCCCATGACAGAGATGGACACCAGTCCCTGTGCTGACCTCAACAGCTCTGCCCACTTTCAAGGGAAGCCTCTTGCAGCGTGCCCAGGTAATTGGTCCCTGAGAACAGGCTGCACCACCTGCCCTGAGTGCCATGAGCACAAGGAGTTCCTCATTGCACCCATCCCCTCCCACGGGTCTCTCCTGAGGATGTCACAACCTGTCACTGAGGTGCACAGGCACCAGGGAAGTCCTTGGGAGGGGACCAGCCCCAGAGATCGTGGGCTGGGACCTTCTGCAGCCTCCTGGGACTACGCAGGGGTTTGTTCCCAGACTCAAACACTGTCACCAGCTTTGCCCTTGGGCTGCTGGGCCAGGTCAGTGGCAAGGAGGGGCTTTGCCAGCAGGGTCCCCGTGGTGAGTCTGGGTGTGCAGCATCTCCCCCCTCAGTGCATCCCCCTCACAGGGCTGGGTGAAGAGACAACGGCAGACTGAGCTCACCCTGGCCTGAGCACTGCCTGGGCAGAGATGGGAGGACAACATCAGCTCCTGGATCCATTCAAGGGAGATGGGAACGAAAGGAGATGAAAACTGTGTGGATTGGCCACATTGATGGGCTTCTCCTGGAGGGGAGGCAGAGATCCTTCCTCCTCCATCACCGTCTTCCCCTCCCAGGGCACCTCCCTGGTACCTGCCCTTCCCTGGCAGCTGCATGGCCACTCCTGGGGCCTGTTTCCAGAGTGACCTGCTGACCACATCCCTTTTTCCCTGCTGACCACATCCCTTTTTCCCTGCTGACAAGCCTGCTCAGCCCTTGGAGCTGTCAGCACTTCCGAGCTGGGATGCTGTTGCTCATCAAAGGTGGGACCTGGGATGTGACAGCTTGGCAGGGGATGTCCGAGCACAGGGAGGGGCAGAAGGGACAACCTGGATCCTCACCCCGGATAGTGCTGAGTCTGGACCTGCTGCAGGACCTGCAGGATCCTTCCCAGAGCTCTGAGGGAGGTCTCCACCCTGTCCTGGGCTGTGTCCCCTGGTGTGGGTTACCTGTGCCACCTGCCACAGATGGGCAGTAGAGGCAGGGTACCAGGACTCTGAGCCCATGGGGGTCCAGCTGACAAGGGAAAGGACTCAGCCTCCCCTTCAGCCCCAGGATGGTCAGGAGTGGAGCACAGGACACACAGGGAAAGGCTGGGAGAAGCTGGGTTTGTTCACACTGAAGATGGGAAAGTTGGGGGGGATCTTACAATTCTCTGCAGATAATTAACAGGAGTGTGCAGAGGGGATGGAGCGAGTCCAGAGGAGGCCATGGAAATGCTCCAAGGGCTGGATTCCCTTTGCTGTGGAGCCAGGCTGGGAGAGCTGGGAATGTTCAGCTCGAAAAGAGAAGCTCCAGGGATTTCTTGGAGCCCCTTCCAGAGCCTAAAGGGCTCCAAGGGAGCTGGAGAGGGACTGGGGAGAAGAGCCTGGAGTGACAGGCCAAGGGGGAATGGCCTCCCACTGCCAGAGGACAGGGATAGATGGGATATTGGGAATGAATCCTTCCCTGTAAGGGTGGGAAGGCCCTGGCACAGGCTGCCCAGAGAAGCTGTGGTTGCCCCATCCTTGGAAGTGTCCAAGGCCAGGCTGGACAGGGCTTGGAGCAACCTGGGATGGTGGCAGGTGTCCCTGCCCATGGCAGGGGGATGAAATGAGATGAGCTTTCAGGTCCCTTCCAACACAATCCATTCTGTGATTCTGTGGAGATGGAATCACACCTTCTGAGGTGCAGGGGGAGAGGAGGAACAAACTGGGACACGGGGAATTCCTCGTACATAATTGGAAGAACATTCACCATGAGGATAGTCCAATACTGGGAAAGAGGCCTGAGAGGCTTTGGGATCTCCATCAAACCTCCACTGGACAAGGTCCGGAGCAACTGGGTCCTGACCCGGTTCAGCCCTGCTTTGGGCAGAGGGACAACCGCTTCCTATCTCAATCATTCCATGTTTCTGTTTGGGAACACTTTAATGATGCTCCCAGTTACTTTACCTCCATTACACAAGGCTGCTCTGTGTAAGCCATCCTTCCATTTCATGGAGAAATCAGGGATTTCCTGACTTTCCCCATCTAAGCTCCTGTGTCCACTGGGAGGTCTCTGCCTGCTCTGCCAAGGGCCAGCCCGTGACCTGCCTGGTGCTGCCACCTCATCCTCCCCCACCATCACCCCAAATCCATCCCAGTGTGCCAGGAGTGGAGGGAAGGTTTGCTCAGGTACATCATGTCCCTGTATCTCAGCAGGATCCTGTGTGCCCTTCCTGAACGTGGCAGCTCCGTGTTCCCCTTCAGCGGGATCCTGGTTGCCCTGTTGGATCTGAGCTCTCCATCCTCTGGTGCTTTCTGGTCCCACAGAAGAAAGAGAGACTTTCAACGGCACGTAGAGTGAAACTAAGGTTTGCAAATCTGAAGAGCAGGTTTCCTCCCGGAGAAACCTTGCCAGGCTCTGGAAAGTCTCATCTGTGCCGGGGCGAGGCTGAGTCACTGCCCAGAAAACGGCATTATCCTGGGAAATAGGTACAGGAAATTCCCAGCACCTTTAGATCTTGGTGACCACCCACCCTGAGGAAGAATCAACCCTCAGTGCTTAAAACACCCCCACAGCCGGACTTCTGACACCGGTTTGGAGCGGGGAGGGGGACGACACACAATTCTTTTTCCCCGGCAGATCTCGCAGCGCTCCGCAGACACTTCCAGCTCGGGAGCTCCCGACAAGTTGGAACAGCGAAGCCGCAGCGCTCTGGGAGCAGCGCTGGGCCAGGAGCCCTTTGATTGCGATCAGGCAGCTGGCAGGAATCCCAGGAACTCGCACAAAAATTCTTTGAAGAGGCCAGATGCACAAGGCGTGTCCGTGTGTGGGGTGCGGAGCGGTGAGTCACGGCATCGCCATGCGATGCTCGGGGTGTGCACACGCAGCCCCGGCCCCGCAGAGGATCCCCCCGAGCCCCCCAGACCGCCGCCCGTGTATTTAAATGGAAGGGTTTTTAACCCTCCGATCTTCTGCCCATCTCACCCCCCGAGCTGGGCACAGGGGTTTTGTTTCCCTTTCAGCCTTCCCCGCTTTGCCCGGGAGCTCCAGACAGACAGGCAGACAGGGAATTCGCTCCGGGCGCTGCTGGATCCAGGCTCTGGATGCAGGGGCTGGGCTCGCTGGGGATGCCGGTCCCTGTGCCCTGCTCAGGACCATCCCCAGCCCCTGGCAGGGCTGTCCCAGTGTGGGTGTCCCAGGACACTCTGGAGCTGGGGTTGCCTCCTGCAGGACTGGACAACGCTGTCCAACAGTGTCAAATCCTTCCCTCCCATGCAGCTCTGGGTTCAGGGGTCTGCACTGGGACCAGAGTTATTTAATCTCTTCATTAATGACCCAAATGAAGGCATCAGGTCTGCAGAACAGGAGTTTGCTGAGAGCTCCGATCAACTCCTTTGTTCAAACACCTTTTCCTCTCCCAGATACGGGTTTGGAGCGTGTTGCAGAAACCCGGGAGATTCCCTCCCTTGGGCTAAGACCGTGTAAACTCGCCCCAAGAACCCATTGTTTCCTGAAAGCCTCTCTCTAAGCTCCCTGTCCGCAGCTCCGCAGCCCAGCTCAGCACTTTGGGTGATGAAACAGGGCAGATGCCAGCGCCAAATGACGGGCTGTGACAAACACTCGGCTCTCCCGCGCGGGGACAGGGGAGGGCTGGTCCTTGCCCGGGGGGGAAATGACATTAGAGGTTTGCAAGAGCTGGGCACTTTGTTGTGCAGGAGCCATCTGACGCTGACAGCCTGTCATTGATTTGCGAAAACATCGTTTGGCATCGATAACAAGCGTTCAGGAGAAACAAGTAGGACAGAGGAAAACAACACCCAGGTGTTGCCTCGCTATTCCCTACCCGGGCTGGAAGGGACTTATCCCCGCGCTGTGAAAGGCTCAGGAGCAGCAGCAAAGGAGGGAATCCACTCCGTCCACTCCATCTCGTTGGGCATCAGCCACCCAGTCCCAGGCAGCACTCAGCCCTCCTCCTCCTCCTCCAGGCTGGACTGGCTTGGGCAAGGTCTAAAATTCCAGGCAGGTTGGGTTGGGGCAGAGTGAAGCCTCTGCATCCCTTGGGTGAGATGTCAGGAAATGTGGAGAGAAGGGACCAAAGGCAAATATCCTCCAGTTGCTCTAGTCCTGTGTCTCATTTTTCTGCTGTTTGGTTTACTGGGAGGAACATCCTGGAACATCAGAAAAGGACAGTGCACAACATTCTCCTTCCTCAGGAGCCTGTCCTGTGCTTTCTGGTGCTGCTCTTGTTCCTGTGACATGTGAAATATGGCACCTGGGGGACACGAACCATCAAGGAAACACAAAACCTGATGGATGGGAAGGGAATAAAGCACCTGTGGGCTGAAAGCACCAGGTCTGCAGACAGCAGGATCCTGGGCACTGCTGATTCCCGATGGAGAGGAGCCACACCAATCCTTTCCACCACCATTCCACCTTCTTATTTTCTCCTTTTCCAGCACCCTCCATCTGGCAGCACAGAGGGCTCTGTCCCTCCTGGCCCTTCTCTGGGCTGTGTTCTGGCTCAAACACCCAGAACCTGGTCCTGAGGGACCCAGGAAGCCCCTGCCCTGGGCACCCTCCCCCCAGCTCCCTCCTGATGGGGTTTGTGCCTCTTCTGTATCAGCCTCTTGTGGCTTGGCAGGAGCTTTGTCAGCGCTTGCTGTGACCTGAAACTGGTCACACCAGCACCGAGGTGTTCAGTTCTCTGCAAACGAGTTGCTGCAGAGTGGCTTGGCAGGGAGAGAATTCTCTGCTCCCATTCAGAACCTGGCATGTCATTTCTTGCACAGCCATTTTATCTGCAATTCTGTTTGCTAAATGTCGTATTTTTCTCCCTGCTACCCCAGGCTGCTTGCAAAGGTTGCCCCAGCTGTGCCTGGCAGCTGCCCTGATTTCTCCCTGCAACAAGTGGGACACCCTTTGGGGAGAGGTCTCACCCCCATGGGCAGCATCCTGACCCTCCTGAGGACTCCCTGATGCCTGCACTGGGTGTTCTGCAGGGATCCTGCATTCCTGGGCTCAGTGGGGTGAAACTGCACCCTGTGCAGGCAGAGGGAGATTTCTGCACATTGGGAGCTGGACACCAGGAGCACCTGGGGAGGTCAGAGGTTGGAGCCCAGGCAAGGCTCTGTCCCTCTGACCCAAGGCCTGTGCAATGCTGCCCCTTCCTAGAGGGATGCCCAAGGCTCTGGGCACTGAGACACCCTTTTGACCCACCTCACACCAAGGGGATGTGTGGGGATCCTCCAGTGTCTGAGGGATCTGTTTCCTACCCAGACCCACAAAGCCTCACCTCAGAGCCCTTCCCAGTGACAGGAACGGTGACGTCCATCCCCAACCCTCATACCCCACGCTGACCCCCAAGAGTCCCCCCGTCCCCGTGTGCCCTGGCAGGGTCTGGGGGAGGCCGTTTTGGGGCGAGGGCAGTGTGTGCCCCGCAGGGGCAGTGTGGGGGCTGCGAGGAGCCGCGGCGGGAGCGCGTGGGTGTGTGCAGGCAGGGCTGTATATCCAGTCTGGCAGAGGGTGTGCCTGCTCACACGCCAGGGAGCCGAGCTGGGAGAAGGAGCCCTGAGACACCCCGGGCCAGGGGACGTATGGCAAGGAGGGGTTTGGGAGATTAAGCCCAGCACGAGACGGTTTGAGGTGGCCCTGTGTTGTGCGTGGTGAGGTGAAGTGCAGCCCCCTGTCCCCCCCAGCCCCACGCTCCTGTCGCAGCCATGCTTCACTCTCCGCTGAAAACGGCCTTGGCCTACGAGTGCTTCCAGGACCAGGCCAGCTCCACTCTGGCTCTGCCCTCGGACCACAAGCTGAAAACCAAGGGCACGGGAAAGCAGCGGGTGCAGGAGCAGGTGATGATGACAGTGAAGAGGCAGAAGCAAAAGTCGTCCGTGTCGTCGAGCGTGGGCCACTCCAACCGAGGTAAAGTCCTGGGCAGCGAGCGGGTCCCGCCGGGGACAGGGCTGGTGCTCGGGGGCTTTTGTGGGGTTTTGTTTGGGGGAGACAAACCCGTTTCTTCTCTCACGGTCCATCCCAGGCAGGGGCTGCTGAGGTCTCTTGCCCTGGATGGAAGAGTTAGGACAGGACTCGGAGCTGGATGCTCCCTGGTGGAGCTGATCCCCCGGGAATGCTGCACTGCTCCACATCCCCAAGGCACTTGGACATTTTGGTGTGGTGCCATTAACCAATTTTCCCCTGGTTCTAAAGCTGGAGCAGCTGCCTAATTTTTGCAAATCCTTCCTCTGCCATGGTTGGAGTTCTCCCCCATCCCCTGCTGTGGATGGGCAAAGATGGAAGTGCTTCTCTTCCACCAGCTGTGCTCCGGGACTCGCTGCCTCCTGAGCACTGGGCAGGTGGGGAACAGGCAGTTTGTCCACACAGGGGGCACAAACCTCGGCTCGGGATTCGCCTCTGGAGATCCCAACACGTCTCCCATTTGTGGGAGTCTCTGGGACACCATGGTGTGAGTGGCAGGAAGGAGATGAGTTGGGATAAGTGTCCCTGGTGTGGGTTTTGGGGGGTGTTCACAGCCCCCTCCACTGTGCACAGGGGTAGAAAGGGGTGCTGGGGCCGTGCCCAGCTCCGAGCACTGAGTCTATGCCACACAAAACAAGCAACCACCTGAGTCCTGGAGCCAGGTGTCCCCATGGGTGACCTTCCAAAATGGTTTCTTTTGCCATCCTTGTGTCTGGAGAAAGCTGGTTTGGAGGCAAAGCCCAGCTTTCCCCAGCTGGAAGCTGCAAACCCAGAGGGCGGTGACAGCAAATCCTCCTGGTCTCGGAGGTGCTTTGGCAGCAGCAGAGAGCTCTGGGCTGGCTGAGGGAGAGAAAAGCCCAAGGCTTTGGGGGAGATGGGGATTCTGGGGCTGGGCCCCCAGTTCAGCCGTGTCTGGGGTGAGCAGAGTGTAAGGGGGGGTGTGCTGGGGAGCTGGGAGAGCTGGGCTGGGCTCTGACACCTCCTCAGGGAGCTGTGCCTTGCCCAGGAGTTCTGCCTGGCCTGGCAGCTTTGCCAAGCTGGATTGTGAGGCTGAGTCCAGCACTGCTCAGGTGTCGTGGGCCAGACGCAGGTTTTGGGCTGGTTTACCCAGACAAACTGGGTGGCACCAGGGGTGAAGTGGGGACTCCCATGGGAGTCATCCCAGCTCCAGGCATTGGAATTGTTGTGATGGGGGAATGGAGAACCTTCATGGTGGAGGGCACATGTGCCATGTCCTGGACTGGGCACCAGCAGGACCAAATCTCTGCTTTCTCTTTTTTTTATGGACACAGACTCCGAGGGGGAAGGTGGGGACAGGACAAGAAGAGCTTTCTTCTACTCCCAAATTGGAAGTGAAATTGTCTTCTCTCCTCTGGAGGGTTTAGTTCTTCAGGTGTCGTGGTGCCAGACCTGACAAAATGAAATACACACCAGGATGAGATTATGAGATGAGATATGAGATGAGGGGCTCTGGATGGGGACTGAGGCACTGCCAACTTCCCTTTCCAGTGCAGGGGTATTTCAAGGGGAAGCAGGAAGAGGGATTTATCCCACCACTGCCCATAGGCAGGCAGGAAGGAAGGAAGGAAGAGAGGCAGGGGTGGATTATTCCACTTGGAGAAGAGTCCAGGTGATGAAACCTCTGGGACAGGGAAATTAAAAAATAGCACATTCCCTATCTGCCCAACAAGCTAAATCCCTCCTCCAGACACTGGGGAACTGTCTGGGCATTGGAATTGTGTGGAGATGTGCAGCTCTGGTTTCTGTGTCCCAGGGACGCTCCCAGGACCTGCCTCCCAACACGGTGCCGAGGCCATCCCATTCCCACCCTGGGGAGAAGGGGCAGCACGAAGGGCTGGTGGCTGACCCACCCTGGTGCTCCCTCAGTGCATTTCCGGATGGAATCCCAGCAAGGAGAGAAGTTGCCATTTATTTTGGGGGGTTTTCTCCTGGTTGGTGCCCGAGCAGGTCAAACTAAATGTTCAGGGATCGGTTTTTACTGATGCTGGCCAAAGATTACGTGGGCAGACCTGATGTGAAAAATTAACCCTTTCTACAAAGAAGCCACGTGGGTCTGTCAGCCGTGGATCCTGCCAGTCCAAACACTCCTCCAGCACCAGCTACTGAATCCCTTTGGATTTCTCAGAGATGCTCCTCAAAGGCAGCCCGAGGTTGGGTATTCCCAAAGCCCCTTGATCAATGTCCAGGTGCTTCGTTCCCTCTGCACCCAGACACTTCCAAGGGCTGGGGTTGGTCAAGGCCCAGGTGTCTGTTGCTGTGTTTTGTTCTGTGATTTGAGCTGGAGCAGAAGCAAAGCCCAGAGCTTTCCTCAGCTTCAGGAACTACGTCCTTGTGTCTGTAGGATGGGCAGCATGGACATGGATCCCTCCTGCCTGGAGCAGGGGCGGGTGGGATTGTATCCCATAACTGGAGCTGCTTTAGAGGGTCAACAGACGCTCCCTTGGTGTCCTGCTGAACTGATGGAGACATCAAATGAGTTGCTTGTCTGGGGTCCAGCACGTCAAGGTGTTGTGACCACTCTGGTGTCACCCAGGACGAGCACAAGCCACAGGAGGGCAAGGTGACCAACCTGGGCCCAAACTGGTGTGCACTGGGGTAGGACAGTGAGCAGAAACCTGCTGCCAGCACCACAATCCTGCACCCACACTGGGGCATTGTCTCAGCACAGCAGCTACAGGTGTTCCCAAGGAAAACTGCAGTCTGGGGTCTGGAGGGGTCTGTGAGGTCTGAGGGGTCTGGGGCCTCTGTGAGATCTGAGGGGTCTGTGAGGTTTGGGGGGTCTGTGAGGTTGGAGCGGGTCTGTGGTATCAGTGGGATCTGTGAGGTCTGAGGGGTCTGTGGGATCTGAGGGGTCTGTAAGGTCTGGGGGGTCTGAGGGGTCTGTGAGGTCTCAGGGGTCTGTGAGGTCTCAGGGGTCTGTGAGGTCGGAGGGGTCTGTCCTCCTTGGGGTTTGGGTCTGTGGGCTCAGCCCTCCTGGGGTTTGGGGTCTGTGGGATCTGCCCCAGGGCACATCTGTCCTTCTCCCCATGGGAATCCCTGACTGGATGGCTCCCACTGAATTTGTGAGGAATGCAAATTTTCAGGGAAAATGAATTTCAGTGGCACAGCAGGAGAAAAGGCCAGGCCAAGCTAAACCAGCTCCTCGTAGCCCACAGTGCTGGTCTGCAGAGTCCTCTGGCTAAAGAAAAGTTCTGCCAGTGACTTGTCACTGAGGAAACCCAGCCAAGGAGTGTCACATCCAACTGTCTCCTGGCTGAGCTGGGACTGGGAGGATTCCTGTGCCGGCTGTGAAATCCCTCCAAGCTCTGATGGGACCCCCCTGAGCTCTGATGGGATCCCCCCGAACTTTGCTGGGATACCCCTGAACTTTGATGGGGGTCACATCCCTTTTTGATGTGAAAAGGGGAGGAGAATTTCGGGAGGGTAATTCTTTTGAAGACTTTCGTACCCTTCCCCCATTCAGTGAAAGCCTCCCACTCTTCCACAAACCTCAGATTATTGGGATGGAAGAAACCACCAAACCCCTTTAGCTTGTGGGCCAAAAGGCAGAAACAGTTTGGTCATTCCTGCAGAGAATCTCAGTGTCTGGGATTCCACCAACACTTCTCTCCTGGAAGGATCAGGCTTTGCTTTGTGCCTCCCACAGGCCCTCTGCTCTTAGTGTGCTTTTCCTATGTTTAATCATCCTTATTGTTTGAAAGCCGTGCATAACTATGATTTAACTTGTTTAGCCTGCACTACCAGTGCCTGGTTCTTGTCTTGCCTTTCCCTGCCACAGATTAATATTTATTAACATGCATCCTCTTCCACAATGCTCCATGTTGCCTTTGTGTGTCCAGCTGAAGCCTTTCGCTGCCCTGCGTTAAAATGGCACTTTCAACCCAATTCTCCTCTCAGCTTCAAGGAGAGGGGGGGGAAGTTGCCCTTGAAGAAAGTAAATAACTCCTCAGGAACAGGCAGGTTGGGTTGTGGAATCTCAGTTTGCTCTGCCATGATCAATAACAGAACAGGGAGGGGGGTGAGGGCAAGGGGAGGATGTAGTGGGGGCTCACAGTGCAATTCTTACCTGCTGTGGTTTGATTTTACCCTCATGGATTGTCCCACTGATAAGATTCTATATTACCCAGGTTTTGAAGGAAATGCCCTGTGGGGAATTATAATCTGGGTAGGGGTAGAGCCTGAGGAGCCCTCAGGGGGATTTTCAGCCCACAATGGGGTCTGTGGGAGGCTGAGCTTCATCTGAGTCCTTCAAACCACGTCTTTTGTGCCTCTGTCCCATCTGCTGAGGAGTCCTTTGTTATGAGGAGCAGCTGAGGGAGCTGGGGAGGCTCACCCTGGAGAAAAGGAGGCTCAGGAGGGACCTGGAATTCCTTCCAACGCCCTGACAGGAGGGGGGAGCCGGGTGGGGTTGGGATCTGCTCCCAGGGAACAAGGGACAGGACGAGAGGAAATGAACTCAACTTGCACCAGGGGAGGTTCAGGTTGGACATTGGGGAAAATTTCCTCATGGAAAGGATGGTCAGACCCTGGCACAGCTGCCCAGGGCATGGTGGAAGGACACTTCCACCCCTAGAAGTGTCCAAAACACAGGTGGATGTGGCACCTGGGGACACGGGTCAGTGCTGGGTTAATGGTTGGACTTTTCCAACCCTAATGACTCCATGATTCTCTGTCTTCTACCACAAATACACTGGTTTGAACCGGCCCTGTGTTTGTCCAAGTGCACCTGGGTGCTTCAGAGACCCAAACAGCTGCTTGGATGACAAAAATGGGACACAGACATAAAGCCACAGCTAGAAAAAACTACAAGAGAGACATCCCCCACAGAGAGCATTTCACCTCCTGCCACAGTACTGGGGGGTTGAGGTTTTTATCCCAGATTCTGAGAACCTGTGACCAGCTTGTGCTGGTCTTCACCTTTGAGGTCATGGAAAAGAGGAATGTCCTTCCCCTGCCTGGGGGCTGGTGATACCTCCAGGATGAACCAGGCAGAGAAGTGGCCAAACTTGCAGAAACAAACAAAGGTGGTGTTTTCTTTAAGTCGCCTTCATCAGAAAATCCACAGGTTCTTCCTGGCCTTCAGACTGAGCTCTCCAAGCAATAATGATTTATTGCAGTGGTGTGGTGGCAGGAGAAGCATCTTCTCCAACCAGCAAGGTGACTTCACAATGCCTTGAACATTTGAGGTTCTATGTAATTATGTATTTATAAGCTCCTATATGCAGGTTCTTGGGGGTGAAGGCAACTCTTCCACGACTGAGGAACATAAACTTGTGTGAACTGCCTGATCTCTGGAATTTGGCCGTGCAGAGATGAATTTATACAATTTATACATAGAGATGTGCCTAAACTGGCTTAATTTTTGGTGTGTCCTTCCTCAGCCCCGAATTCTTGAGTGTAGTGCACGGCAGGGATGGATCCTGAAAGGAAAAGGCTGGTCCCCAGGGAGGACTGGGCAGAAGAACCTGTGAGTCATGCCCAGAAAGCCTTTCTTCCTCCTGCTCACTCCTGGTGTCAGCAAAACGCTCCCTGGTGCTCCCACACGATGTTTACAGAGAACAAGAGGTTGATTAGAAGAAGGAATTCCCAGGAAATTACCACGGGAAGGCTTTACCTTTGGGCTCAGAATTACGGTTATTAGGCTCAGACTCACCATTTCCATCCCTGCCTTGCTGCAGTGATTCCTGACCTGGAGTTTGTGGGGAATCCCAGGATGAGAAGGACATGGAATCTCCCACTGAGTGTCCATGGCCATTTCCTTGCCTCATCAGCAAATTTTGGACAACTTCTGTATGTGAAACAACCAGGGCTGGAGGGGTATCAACAGGGAGCAATGCCCAGCAAATCTCTGGAGTATAAAAACCGAGGTCCTGTGGTTTCCTGCCCAGCTGAAACCACCTCCCAGTTGCCTGCCCTGCACTGGGTGATGTTCCCCAGGTGCTCCCATCCCTGCAGACTCCTCCTCTCTTGTTGACAATGGAAAGCAGATCTCATTCTTTATACCACATCCACGGGAATCATCTTCCTGAGAAAATGCAAGAATTTTTAGCCACAAACCAAATCACCATAACAGGTTCTGGGAGCCTCAGGCAAGGCAATAAATGAGGTTTATTCCAAGGATCAGTGGCTGTAGAAGTGCTGAGTGGCTTCGGGGCCTTTGTGGTCGAGCTTATCCGGTTTATCTAAGAGATGAGTCTTATCAAACAATCAGAGATTAGGATATTTCTGACATTACCCACCAGTTTAGGTGCGTGAGCTGAGACAGGTACATCCTGATTTTGTACTTTGTTAGACATTCAGAGCTTCCCCTGGAAGTTAATTGGAGTGTGGAGTTTGCACTTCCTCATAACGGGACCTGGGATGCCACAACGGTCGAGCACTTTGGGAAATGAGATTTCAGTGATCTTCGACTCTTTGGGACCCTCTGAAGGGAATTAAGGGAATTCCATTGTGGGAAGACAACAGCTGACTTCATTTTTTCTTGTAGTGATGAGTGTAACATTGAGTAAAATACTTTTAGGAGGGATCCATAGATTGTGCTGCCAAAGGCTGTTGGGGAGAGAGATTTTGGAAGGGCTGGGACAAGTAAATCCAAATACTCTGAATAAATTATTGAGAAATAGCAGAAATGGCTGATGGGTTCCTCCCTGTCTAAGTTATTTCCACCTTTATAAAACATATCTGAGATCTCGTCTCACTTATATCCCCAGCACCACAAAAATAATGTTGGAGCTTAATACATTTTCAGGAAAAAAAGTACAAACACAGAAAGTGATTTTTCAGAGCTGAGATTGAAATTTAAGGCACTTCAATTAGACCTTTTAGAGTTTGACTGTTTTAGATCCCCTCGTGTTTAATAGACTTGATCATCCTTGACCCATCCTGTTTCTTATTGACTATTTTAATTGATTTTCAAAGCCTTGCTCAGGTTGTTTGTGCTGATGGGATTGTAAAGAATCAGACATGGAAAGGCAGGCTGGGGAAAGGCTCAGGGGTGGGGTTTGGCTTCAGAGAAGGAATTTGTATTTATCTCCCAGTCAGAATGAGGGAAGTGTGTTCCAGGGTCAGGCCTCCCAGGACAAAATATCACCAAGTTCCCATGGCAAAGAGGAGGCCACAGAGATCACCAGTGGGATGGAGCAGCTCTGCCTTGAGGAAAAGCTGAGGGAACTGGGATTGTGAAGACTGGATGAGGAGCTCAGTGCCATGGTCTGGATGGTGGGAGGGTTGGATGGATGGAGTGTGGTGCCCGTGGCTCTGGGGTTGGGGATTCCATCCCTGGGTGGGTGTTCACTTGAGAGTTGGATTCGATGATCCTGTGGGTCCCTTCCAGCTCAGAATAACCTGTGAGCCTGTGAGAAGTGAAGGCTTTGGGGTGACCTGATTGAGGCCTTCCAGGAGCTGAAGGGAACCTACAAGAAACATGGAGAGAGACCCGATTTACAAGGGCCTGGAGTGACGGGACAAGAGTGAAGGGCTTTCCATGGACAGAGGGCGGGGTTAGATGGGATATTGAGAAGGAATTCCTGGCTGTGAGGGTGGAGAGGCCCTGGCACAGGTTTCCCAGGGAATCTGTGGCTGCTCCATCCCTGGAAGTGTCCAAGGCCAGGTTGGACAGGGATCAGAGTAACGGGATATGGAAGGTTCTACAGCAAGGTGGAACCCCAAGGTTCCCGTGGCAGGGGGTGGGAATTAAATGCTCTCCAAGGTCCCCTCCAACCCAAACCTTTCCATCATTCCATGACCTAAGACACTGGTCTGGTCTCTGAGCCTTTCTGCTCTTGTCTGGTGTAGATTTTTTGGCACTTGGTCCTTCATGCTGGACAACGTGGACTGTGTCCTGTGATATGAGGCCTGGAGTTTCCAAGAGCTCTTCTGGAATTAACACCTTCCATGATCTTCCTGCAATGACAAGGGCTCAACTTGCTCCCAGTATTTCCTACATTCCTGTTGAGATTTATAACTGTTTCTGTTCTGTAACTAAAGTGGCTGGAAAAAAAGATCTCTCTGCTCTGAAAGGTGCCTGCTGGGAACATTTTCTCCTGCTGAACGTGGTTTTTTCCCCTTACAGGCTCCATGTATGATGGTTTGGCTGATGGTTACGGCTACGGGACATCCCGGGGCAGCTACTACACCAAAACCCAAACAGGGAACAGCTGGGGATACCCGGTAAGATATTCTTTTATCTGAGAATTGTGGGATTCTCTGAGGCACCGGGACAGAAAGAACCCTCTGAGAGCCATGTAAAATGTCAAAGTGTTGAAGAAACTTCCCTGAGAGTGATTGAGCATCGTTATGTTCTCTTAGGAAGGGATTCAGTGCAATGGAGGAGGAGGAGGAGGAGCCTTTATCTATGTTTTATGTTGGGGATTTTGANGGGGGAGGAGGAGGAGGAGGAGGAGGAGGAGCCTTTATCTATGTTTTATGTTGGGGATTTTGATGTGGGCATGATTTAGTTTGGTTTTGTGGGTTGATATCCACATGAAAGGGGTTTGGTGGTGTCTGAAGGATCAGTGCTGTGTTCAGGCTCCTAAAGCTCAGCTCAGGTTTGGAGCACATCCACTGCTCACCTGGAACAGTTTCTTCTATTTTTTTTTTTTTTGGGGGCCTCCAAAATGTCTTCTGTGAATAACATTAATGTGTGTGAGGAGTGATGACCAGGGGATCTGCATTAGAACTGTGTTGCTATTCCTAATCTCACCCTCGTGCAGACCCTTTCTCTGTCTTGGAAAAAGGTGGTCGAGTCCTCCCAGCGTGATTTCTAAAGAAATTATTATAGATTGGCTGAAAAACAGGTGAGCTAGTCCTTGTCTTTGTGGGGTCTGAGTCTGTACATCCCACAGAGGTCCCAGCCCTGTCCTTGGCACACAGGGAATGACTCCAAGCCTCCACCTCAGACCTGTGCTCTGCTCTTCCTTGTTTTTCATCAGCTCTGAAGTAGAAGGGAGCAATTCAGATCTGGGATTTGAATACGAGGAAAGGAAAAGGGCTCCTTTCAACAACTCTGGGAGTGCAAAGCAGCTCCATGTCGACCATCAAAGGCTTGAATCAGGAAAGGTGTTTTTGTTGGTTTCAAGTGCACAGACAGAGGGTTGCAGCTTTTCCTGCTGGTTGCTGGATCCTCTGCGTGTTCAGAGCATCAGCATTCCTGAGCTTCAGAAGGATTTATCTCTGTCTTTCCNGGGGACGAGGAGGAGGAGGAGGAGGAGGAGGAGGAGGAGCCTTTATCTATGTTTTATGTTGGGGATTTTGATGTGGGCATGATTTAGTTTGGTTTTGTGGGTTGATATCCACATGAAAGGGGTTTGGTGGTGTCTGAAGGATCAGTGCTGTGTTCAGGCTCCTAAAGCTCAGCTCAGGTTTGGAGCACATCCACTGCTCACCTGGAACAGTTTCTTCTATTTTTTTTTTTTGTGGGTGCATCCAAAATGTCTCTGTGAATAACATTAATGTGTGAGGAGTGATGACCAGGGGATCTGCATTAGAACTGTGTTGCTATTCCTAATCTCACCCTCGTGCAGACCCTTTCTCTGTCTTGGAAAAAGGTGGTCGAGTCCTCCCAGCGTGATTTCTAAAGAAATTATTATAGATTGGCTGAAAAACAGGTGAGCTAGTCCTTGTCTTTGTGGGGTCTGAGTCTGTACATCCCACAGAGGTCCCAGCCCTGTCCTTGGCACACAGGGAATGACTCCAAGCCTCCACCTCAGACCTGTGTTCTGCTCTTCCTTGTTTTTCATCAGCTCTGAAGTAGAAGGGAGCAATTCAGATCTGGGATTTGAATACGAGGAAAGGAAAAGGACTCCTTTCAACAACTCTGGGAGTGCAAAGCAGCTCCATGTCGACCATCAAAGGCTTGAACCAGGAAAGGTGTTTTTCTTGGTTTCAAGTGCAGACAGAGGGTTGCAACTTTTCCTGCTGGTTGCTGGATCCTCTGCCTGTTCAGAGCATCAGCATTCCTGAGCTTCAGAAGGATTTATCTCTGTCTTTCCTGATGGCCTTGGTGTAGCACACTTGCTTCAGGGCAGTGCTGGGTCTGCATCACTGCGTTTGCTCCACGTTCAGGAGGAAAACTGGGAGCTCTGGAGTGTCTTTGGAATTTTGATTTACAGCTTGTGTGCTGGCTTGTTCCAATGTCCTTTGCTGTGCTGGTTAAACCCCAGACAGTGGGGTTTGTCACCAAGACAGTGACTATGACTGGAAAAAGCAAGTCCAGAGGAGGCCACCAAGTTGGTTGAGGATGGAGCAGCTCTGCTGTGAGGAAAGGCTGAGAGAACTGGGATTGCTCAGCCTGGAGAAGAGAACTCTTCGGGGTGACCTAATTGGGGCCCTTTGGTGCCCAAAGGGAGCCAACAAGAAACATGGAGGGAGATTATTGACAAGGGCCTGGAGTGACAGGACAAGAGGGAATGGCTTCCCACTGACAGAGAGTAGATTCAGATTGGATACTGGGGATAAATTCTGTGAGGGTGGTGAGACCCTGGCACAGGTTGCCCAGAGAAGCTGTGGCAGGGGGTGGAATGAGATAATCTTTGAGGTCCCTTCCAACCTGAAGCAGTGTGGGATTCTGTGATGGGTCAGAGCAAAGGTCC
>WEKX01010229.1:1172-133011 GCA_013390025.1 Pitta sordida | reverse complement strand
TCCATCCATCCCTCCCTCCATCCCTCCATCCCTCCATCCATCCCCCCATCCATCCATCCATCCATCCATCCACCCATCCATCCACCCATCCATCCATCCATCCATCCATCCATCCATCCATCCATCCATCCATCCATCCATCCACCCATCCCATCCATCCATCCATCCATCCATCCCTCCCTCCCTCCATCCAGGTGTCCTCTCTCCATCCCTAAGGCAGAGGTGGGGCCGTGCAGAAGGGGCTGGGCAGGGGGATTTGTGGCCACCAGAAATTTGCCCCCGAGGCACCTCCCGAGGCAGAGGTGGAGTCTCTGAGCTCCACAAGTGAAGTGACTGTGAAGTTTTGTTCCAATTGCTGTTTTCTATCATAATTTCTGATTGTTGTGCTTTGTGTGAGCAAAATTCCTCTGATCTACCACTCCAATAATTTCTAGATGGATTTTTTGTCAAGGAGAGAGGAATTTAAGCCCCAGCTCTGCAGTAGCCCCTCCATGAGCTCATGCCCATGCTGGGAACACGGTACTGCAGCCAGTGCTGCTCCTGTGAGGGTCATTGTTTAATCCTGTTATTTCCTGATCTTCCCAATCACTGCAACAGCTGGACAGGTTCTCAGCAGGTAGAAATGCCCCTGTTGGTGTTCTGGTGAACAGCTTGGAAGACAATGACAAAGCTCAGGGCCTCCTTTGGACCCCAAAGTCCCATGGACACAGAATTTCAGTCACTCGAGGTTCACCACAGGCTTAGGGCAGCTCTGGCTGATCTCTGAAGGACTTTTCTCTGTTTACTGATGAGGGAAGGTCTTCCTCCAAATCTAGGGCCTTACAAACCTTTCATTCTGGAAATTTTAGCTAAAGACCAACAGGACCTGAGCTAATCCAGAAACAAGGGACGGGACTTGTGAAAGTATTCACAGTAAAATTTGTTTTACCTAACTGTGTCTATCTGAAAATCAGCCATTCAGTCCTAACGAGTTGCCTGGGCTCCTCCCCTGGCCAACAAAGAGAGAGGCTACGAGGAGGTGACTCACCTGCCCTATCTTGGAGATCTGTCAGGTCAGGATGAATCAGCCCCCGTGGATTCCTATCTCCTGCCACCGGGAGCTGGATGGGAGCAGTCACATAACAGGCTGCAGTTCTGAGTCCCCAGTGCCATTGGAACACATAACCTCAAGCCTAAATGTGCTTAACAAGCTTAACAGACATCGTCCTCCCCAGCCACACCGAGGAACCTCCTCCATTTGGCTTCTTCCAGAAAGAATTAAAGGTTTACACACATCCACCCCCAGCCTCCAGCTTTGGTCTCCAGACCTGTTTGGAGGCCGTGCAGGTTCCAGGTTTTCTAAAAAAAATGTCTCCTCTTTACAATTCCTGGGTTGTAAGACATGAAAACGAAGATAACGTAAATCTATTTTTGAAGACAAACTGGCTGGATTTATTTCCAGCTGGTGCTGGGAATGTGTCTGGGAAGTGGCAAAAAGTCCTTTGAGGTGCAGAGGCAAATTCAGATGCTGTGTATTTCAGGGCAATGGCCCAGTTCAGGATTCAAGAAAACTGCTGAACACCCCTGGAGTTGAAAAGGTGCAGCAGTATCCATGAATCCATGTCCCTGTTGTTGCTCCACCTGCAACTGAGACACTGCCCTTGGATTGCCTTAGTCTGAGGCAGTGCCCCAGATGGGGACATTCAGTGACAGGAGCTTTCCTGTCTCACCCACAGCTCTTAAAATCTGTTCCCCCTGCCTTCCTCCTTTTGTCTTGTTTTATCTGCCTGGAAATGTCAAGCTTTTGCTCCTGCATTTTCTTCCCAAACTCATGGTACTGATGTTCAAATATCAGAGCCAAAGAAATGAGAGTTGTAGAGGAGGAGCTCTCTCAGGATCAGTCCATTTTAAACAGGGATGGAATACTTAAAAATACTTAAAAAGGTGTGGATTTGGCACCTGAGGACATGGTTTAGTGGTGAACATGGCAGTGCTGTGTTAATGATTGGATTTGATGATCTTAACAATTTAACAATTCCATGATTCCAACACTTCTGACTAAAAGTCTGATTTACCCTTTATTAAAGATTATTTCTGTTTATTCCTGCCGTGGAGTCCCTTGCTGGCAGCACTGCTGTACCTGGCACCACAGTGAGCACCTACTCAAGCAGGTACTCCCTGGAGTAGTAGGGAACACTGGAATCAGTGGGGCCACCCCAGAGACAGGCACTGGGAGGTCAGGGGGTTTGCACTTGGCTGCAGCATTTCCTTGGCTCAGGGTCTGGCTCAGCCTTCAGGGATGTTCCACCTTCAGGGATGTTCAACCTTCAGGGATGTTCAGCCTTTAGAGATGTTCATCCTTCAGGGATGTTCAACCTTCAGGGATGTTCAGCCTTTAGAGATGTTCATCCTTCAGGGATGTTCAACCTTCAGGGATGTTCATCCTTCAGGGATGTTCAACCTTCAGGGATGTTCAGCCTTCAGGGATGTTCATCCTTCAGGGATGTTCAACCTTCAGGAATCCATTTGCACAGGGACCATGGTGGGAAGCACTAATTGGGGTCATTAGTGACTCCAAACCTCTCTGTGTTGGGTGATACCTCAATCCAGGTGCTGTCAAGCCCTGAATAGCCTTAGAGACATTTGTGCCCTGCTGACAAAGCGAGTTATGAGTGGCCACCAGTCCCCAGAGCCATCCAGCAGGAGCTGTCTGTGCCATGTCCCGATGCCTCAGGTCCCACGGGAGGTTCAGTGGTGGCCACAGTTTACACAGACAAACATGAGGGAGGTTTAAGGCAGCTGAACTGGGCGCCCAGAGCAGTGCAGTCGTGGCAGGAGAAGTCTCAGGTCTCAGCATGAGCTGCACCCTTGTCTTTGACACCTCAACACCACCCCAGACATGGGGGTTGTTCAGCAGTGAGCACAAAGCCGTGGGCTGGTGGTCCATGAGTTGCAGAGGGTGTGGTGCCCATCCCAACTGCGGGCACAGCTTTGGAGACCCATCCTGCCCTTCACTGGCTCCGCTGGGTTGGTCCATCCCTGCAAGAGACCCAGGACGTCCCCAGGTCCCATGTCTGCCCGAGCACGGTCAGGATGAGGCAGGACCAGGACAAGGTGCAGCAGCTCACCTGGGCTCCCTGTGCTGCTGTTCCCACAAGGAGGAAACACCTCAGCATGGTGTGGGTGTGATCATGACATGTCCCCTCAGCGCTGCCCCGAGTGAAGGGCAAACAATGATCATGACATGTCCCCTCAGCGCTGCCCTGAGTGAAGGGCAAACAATGATCATGACATGTCCTCTCAGCGCTGCCCCGAGTGAAGGGCAAACAAGCCCCTGGTGTGCTGGGTGGGGAATCCTGGATGTTGGAGTGCCCTGCCTCCAAAAGGGTGAGCAGACCCTCGTGCCCACAGAGCTGCCCTCAGCCCGGGGCTCTCACTGAGTCATGGGGTTTTCAAGGTTGGAAAAGATCTCCCAAGATCTTTTGAGCATTTGTGGGTCACCAGTTCTCAGCCTGCAATATGTTTTAGGGACAATAATTGGAATACCCAACAGCAGCACAAGACAGGGAAATAAACATCTGTAAGATCTTTTTCAAGGTTTAGTCTTTGGCCGATCACCACTAACATCACCCACAGGGATGGGGACTCCACCACATACCTGGGCAGCCCCTTCCAATATTTAACATTTTCTGTAAGGAAACTGTTCCACAAGGATTTCAGGTCTAAATTTTTCATTTGCTGTGAGGACGCATTCAAGTTTAAAGGAACCTCAAGACGAAGTGGTTTGGGCAACCTTATCAAGGAAAACAAAGATTTAGAGTCATTGCTCATCGTTGCAAGGTCAGACCCTGGTGTCCTTGTGAGGTTTTACACGAGGCCTTTATGCTTTGGTGTAGCAAGTTGGATACATCCTTCCCTGGCCACAACAAACAGAACCATCCAGACTCAAACTTCAGCTGCATTAAAAAAACCCAAACAAACCTAAATCTCCCAGGGAAAGGCAGCTCCTCAGAGAGGTGGGAAAGAACATTTCAGAAATAGATAAACAATATATTTGCTGGTTTTGCAATTTTGCTCCCTGCAGTGGAGAGCTCAGCAGCAGCAGCAGCAGCAGCAGCTGGAGCGTTTCGCAAGCAGCATCAAGAGTTTTCCCCACCCATCACTCAGGGTGGGACCTGTCATGTTGCATCGCCTGTGCTTTGCCCTCCAGCCTGGGAGAAACCTGCTCCTGACGTGTTTATACGGAGCCCTTCACTTCTCTCTGTCTGCTGCTCTAGAAACAAACAAATTGCAAGGGGAAAAAAAAAAAAGAGAGGCAGGTAATGAACTGATGGCGTCCTCAGATGCAGGAGGGAGAAACACCCAGTTATCCAGGAGGGCTCCGACATGGGAAGGCAGAGCTGGGATCAGAGCACAGTCCTGGGGCTGGTGCACCTTGCTCTGGGCTCCTGCTTCTGTGGAAGGCAGGAGCAGGGGAAGGACTTTTCCTGTTGAGCAAAAGAGTTTATGGTAGAGAAAGAGAGGAAAGGAGCCATGGCTGATGGCTGAGATAAAGCCATTTTGACTGTCTCTCTAGAACCAGTTTTATTCCAGCCGAAATAAGAGGTTACAGACATTTATTTCCCTGTCTTGTGCTGCTGTTGGGTATTCCAATTATTGTCCCTAAAACATATTGCAGGCTGAGAACTGGTGACCCACAAATGCTTATTAATTTAAAGACAGGTCTGTGCTGTGGCCGGTGCAGGGAAGCACTTCCTGCCTGGGCCTGGCAGGAGCACCAGTGCTCCCAGTGCTCCCAGTGCTGCCTTTCCTCCCATTTCCTCCCTTCCTTGTTTTAATATGAATGAACAACTCCCTCCCTGGCTCAGACATTAATTGCTGGGAGATGTTCAGGTCAAAATTCAGGATGTTGTGTGGCCTGGCTGCACATGAGCATCCTCCTGCATCCTACAGGCACAGTGTGTGATGGAATGGCTGGAATCACAGAATCATTGAATGGTTTGGGTTGGAAGAGACTTTAAAGCTCATCTCATTCCCTCCTCACCATGGTCAGGGAAACCTTCTACTGTCCCAGGCTGCTCCAACCCGACCTTGGACGCTTCCAGGGATGGGGCAGCCACAGCTTCTCTGGGCACCCTGTGCCAGGGCCTCACTGCCCTCACAGGGAAGAATTATTTCCTAATATTGAGTTAGTCTGGTCAATCTCCCTTATCCTGTCACTACAATTCCTCTCCATCTTCCCTGTAGCCTGGAAGGGGCTCTGAAGTCTCCACACAACCTGAACAGCCCCGACTCTCCCAGCCTGTCTCCACACGGGAGGTGCTCCAGCCCCCTCATCTTTGACTCACTCCAACACCTCCATGTTCTCCTTACACTGGGAACACCAGAACTGGGGTCTCACCGGAGTGGGGCAGAGGGGCAGAATCCCTCCTTCCTCCCTGCTGCCCATGCTGTGGGATGAGCCCTGGACACAGATGACTTTTGGGATTGCAAACTCACATTCCCACAGGAATTGTGTGCTGGAAGGAGCCCTCCCAAGCTGCCCATTCCTCTCGGTTCCAATGGGGAGAACTCCTGGTGGCCTGTGCCCTTCCAAATGGTTTCCAGGCCTTGCAGTGCAGAGGGTATCACGGCTTTCTGTCCCCACCCCACTTTGAGGGTCTTCCTCCACTTTTTTCCAGCCTCTCTCCTCACTCCCAAAGGGCGGAGGTGTGGGCCTGGCTCACCGTGGTGCAAACACCCACAAGCAGTGGGGGCAGATGCAATTCCAGGCTGTTGGGAAACCTGAGCGGCTTAGGAGGTTTGAAGGCCAGGGATTGATTACGTATTTCCTTTCCCTGATGCTGTTCTGCACAGGGAGAGCTCCCTCCACACACAGCAAAAGCTGAGAGCTGGTTGTCAGGTGGCTCTTGAAACCACAGGCTGAGTAACAGCCTCCCCTTCACCCTCAGAGATGTCACCTCCTCTCCAGACACTCACAGTGCCTCACTCCTTCCTTGCCGTGCCTCCTATCTCAGGGATCAGCCAGGGAAGAGATCACAGCAGGGGGAATTGCATTCCCTTGGCCACGATTGCTCCAGTGATAGAAGTGACAGTCTGACTTAACTGGGTCACCATCCAAAATGGGGATAAAGGTTTTGGTCTGAGCAAGCTGCTCGTAAGGCACAGACTCTGCAGAGCTCAGGAGGGGCTCAGCTCAGCCACATTTGTGCCAGGATTCACAGGGGCTCTCTGGGAGACAGGCCTGAAATCCACCAGAGCTGGAAGGTGATTCCTCATCGATTTGGAGGCCTTGGATGAGGCTCCTGCTGCAAAGAGGAATTCTAAGATACCAATTAGGTCCGTGCCACTTGAAAGAGATTAAAATGGGCTCAGCCAAGCATCTGGTAGAATCAGCAATAAAAGTCATGCACTGACTTTGGTAATGAGCTTCACATCACATGGGAACTATTTTCCCATGAGTTTGCAAAAGGCTTCCCCACCCTGCCGGGACCTGCACTGACTTGCCACTCAGGGCTCCCTGTGTTGCAGAAATGTGTCTTTCCAAACAGGCAGTGGCTTTGCTCCTCTTGTTCCAGGGCTGGCAAGGGAGAGGACAGTGCTACAGGCCACTGGAAAACCCAGCAGGAAACCTGGAATTGATAATTCTCTATCAATGAACAGAGGCACACTCCCACCTTCCCTCTGCCGTGAGCGCCCTGCAGAGCAAACGAAAGCCTTTGAGAAACAACAAGTTCCTCTGCCAGGGTTGGCTCAATCGGTTTCAGCAGATGCCCAGGGGGCTCCCCAGCTCTGCCAAGCTTCTGACAGCCCTACAAAATAATCCCAGCTTAAACTGACTCATAAAGAAAACCAACAGGGCTCACGTCTAACAAGCCGGTGTCTGTCCTGCGGCTGCTGCCAGCGACAAGCCCTGGGACGGTGTTCCTGCCCCACTGAGCAGCAAAGTTCACCCTGTCCCTCCCCACAGCCCCTCCCTCACTGTCCCCAGGCTTTCTAAACACAGAAAAATGAAGTAAAAAATTAAGATGAAGTCACCTTAGAAGGACAGGCACCATGACTTCATGAAAGGTCACTTTGCTGTTGCTGCATGTGCTGCATCCCAAGAAAAACGAGGATGGAGAGAACCTGTGTGGATGGTCACCCTGGACATTTCACAGAGTGACAGAATCCCAGAGTGTGCTGAGCTGGAAGGGACCCCCAGGGACCCTGGAGTCCAACCCTCAGCCCTGCACAGCCCCATCCCCAAGAGTCCCCCCTTGTCCCCAGAGGATCATCCCAACCCTCCTGGAGCTCTGGCAGCCTTGGGGCTGTGCCCACTGCCCTGGGGAGCCTGGGCACTGCCCAACCACCCTTGGGGAAAGAAGAACAACCTTGTCCTGAGCTCCAACCTGCCCCTGCCCTGACCCAACCCCAGCCCATTCCCTGCCTCCTGTCCCTGCTCCCCCCAGAGCAGAGATCAGGGCCTGCCCCTCCTCTGTCCCTCCCCAGGAAGGTGTCACTGCCATGAGGTGACAACTCTCCTCAGGCTCCTTTTCTCCCCCTGGACACATCAAGTGCCCTCAGTCACCCCTCACACATTTCAGTAGGTCTGTGCCACTGCCAGGGGAACCCCCGAGACCATCACACTCATCCTCTGATGTGCCCCATCCTTCCTCTTCTTATCACATCCAAATTGTTCTCCCAAATCCCTGGACCCTCCGTGCTGCGGCTCCTGCTCCTTTGTCTCTGTGTCCTCCAGACTAAAGGCAAAGGGAATTTACTCCCCTTTCCTCCCCTTCCAGCAATTCACCTGTTTAAACCCAAACCTGAAAACTACTTTAAGCCACAGAGGGATTTGGGGACCAGCACATCTGGACTGAAGGGTTTCCTCTCCCCCAGATGCTGTGCCTGCAAGGGAATCCCTCTGGGAGGTTTTCAGCCGTTCCCTGGGACACAGCCGAGAGAGGATTCCCTGCATTCCTGGAGATCAGCTTGTTAATGGAAATATTTGGCTTAATTAATTAACATAATGAGAATTCTGCAGAGTGTTGGAGACAGGAATGATGCTGAGTGTGCTCAGGGCAGGGATGCAGCTGGGGCAGAGCAGAGGGACTCAGGGTGGGCCAGCTGAGAATTCCCATTTCTCTGGCCCGTGGAGTTTCTATTTCTAAAAAATATGGATTTTTCCAGTGACATGGACTATTACACCAGGCTTTTCACAGCCATATGGAAACAATAAAGTTCCAGTGATGACTTTTCTCTCCCAGCCAAAGAGACCCTTGGATGGCCTTTGCAGAAAGAAGAACCTGAAACACTTCTACTTCGAGTTAAATGAGAATAAACCACTTTGGCCCCACAAGAGACCAAGGATGAGCTGTCCTGAGATAACCAAAGAGGGATGGGGCAGAAGTTTTATTCTTTAGTTCATTTTATCCCTGTTTGCTGGATGTCTTGCAGATCTGTTTCCAAGTGTGAGGGGCGGCCCTGCACAAAGTCAGTGTCGTGGGGTAACCAGCACTAAAGCAGCTTTATTTATTTTCCTTTCTGGAGTACACACCTTAGTGACTTGTCTCTCATTTGGATACAACCCTGCAGGATTCCAGGTGCCAGCACTGACATCCAGAAGGTTCCATATTGCAAAATATTAACAGAACTCAATCCTGGTGTGGCAAAATGATTCAAATCAGGACGGCTTCTGGTGAAGCAGTGAAGGCATCTTGAGCTGAGAGCAGAACAGCTAAAGCCATTTTTTTTTTTGGTTTGCTAATTGCAGATGGTTTATTTTACCATCTTTTATCTTTTCTTTTTTATTTCTGGGCTTAGTCACTTCAGTTTTTATTGCATGTTCCCCATTGTTCCCAGAGCATCCCATTGTGTGAGCTGATACTACACACCTTGTAAGTCATAAGCAGATATTCATTGTCTCCACTTGTTTCTTGGCACGGTTGGATTCAAGAATCCCTTCTTACTCATTTTTCACTCCCTCCCTGAGGATCTAATAGATGGGAGGGGAAGAAAAGAGCATAAGGAAATTATAAATGCAGTCACTGCTGGAAGGTCAGAATGGGGCATCAGTTGTGGTGGCAAGAGATGTGCCATGAGCTCCTCCAGGGACAGGGTGGGTTAGACCCTCTGGGTTGAGAATAGCTGTCAGAGTCATGTCTGAGCTTTCAGTGCTGCCTTAAAGCTCCTGGATGCCACGTCCTGCTCACTAAGTGTCCCAAATCAGGTTAGTGTCCCAAATTTAGGTGAGATTTTAGAAGTAGGTTCTTTTTCCCCCAGAGGGTGGTTGGGCAGTGCCCAGGCTCCCCAGGGCAGTGGGCACAGCCCCAAGGCTGCCAGAGCTGCAGGAGGGTTGGGATGATCCTCTGGGGACAGGGGGGGACTCTTGGGGATGGGGCTGTGCAGGGCTGAGGGTTGGACTCCATGGTCCTTGTGATTCCCATCTAACTTGGCCTGTTCTGGGATCCTTTGAAATATCAAGGTGGAGTTTGGCACCTTTGTAAAGGCTGCAAGTGGAATAATTTCCCCTAAATTCTGGGCCACAAAAATGCCTAAGAGTCCTAACAATTTGGTAACTGTGCCACCCACACAGGAGTGGGCTTGAGAGAGCAGACCTGAATGTGATGAAAGGCACCTTCATTTTAGTTTGCTCTTATTCACGACAAAATGCCCCTAAAACTGACCCTTCCACAGCCCTGGTTCCTTGTGATGGGAACTTGTCTGAGCTGTGTTTGCTCCCAGAGCAGCTGCTGAGGAGCTCTGGGTGATTCTGTCCTGGCAGGGTCATGGTGAGG
The DNA here is from genome assembly GCA_013390025.1 of Pitta sordida. Lineage (NCBI taxonomy): Eukaryota > Metazoa > Chordata > Aves > Passeriformes > Pittidae > Pitta > Pitta sordida. The sequence goes on along the minus strand of WEKX01010229.1, from coordinate 123,253 downwards.
ATCCCCCTCCCCAGCTCAGGGTCACCCTGTGCCCACCTCCCCACGGAGCAAAGCCCAAGGGAAGCTCCAGCTGAGCTTTCAGTGGTGTCAAAACCTCGCTGCCGTGTCCTGGAGATGGATGTGGCTGCTTGGCTCTCGGGTTTGCTCCAGTGTAGCCTTTACTGGTAGATTTGGATGTGCTGGACTCTGTTTTGAGCGTCTTCACTCTGATCTTATTGATGAACAATGAAAATCTGTTATTTCCCCAGTCCAGTGCCACTCTGTGCCCACCTCCCCACCGAGCACAGCCCGAGGGGAACCTCCGGCCGAGCTTGGCCTTGACCTGGCACAACGTGGCCCTGCAGCTCTTTCCTAACCGGCTCCTGCCCTGTTTTTGTCGTTGTCCAGCTGTACAACGGGACGCTGAAGCGGGACGTGGAGAACAGGCGCTACAGCTCCTACAGCCAGATGGAGGGCTGGGGCAGCAAACACTACGGCAAGGCCGTGTGCAGCCCTGCCAGGGCTGGCAGCGACTACTGCTTCGTGCAGAACATCAAGAGCAGCCGCAGCGAGCCCGACCTCTACTGTGAACCCCCCCGGGGCACCCTCAGGAAGAGCCAGGTCGGGGCCCGGGCAGAGCACAAGGCGACCCTGAACCGCCAGAGCATCTACAGCAGCTGCAGCACCCAGCAAGGAACGAGCAGGACGAGTAAAAAAATGCCAGCGCGGGCCCTGTCCTGCCCCTCCAGCAACAAGGCCGACGTGGTCTATGCCCAGCCCATGATGAGCTGCAAGCAGGACGCGGTTTATGGGCAGGCTCAGTCCAGCTCCAAGTAAGTCTGCTGCAATCTCAGTGAATTGGAGAGGAGGGGGGGTCTGTCCATCACAGCCTGAGCTGCTTTGGAGCCGCTGCAGGTCTCCCACCAGAGCTCCACAGGCAGTGAAGTGGGTCAGATGGGTCACGCTCCCAAAGGGTTTATTTCTCTTCCTGGGACATGGAGGGGGATCCATGTGACTGGGAATCAATGTGACTGGCTCAGGGCAGATATCTCTGATATCTCTGCTGTAGCTCTGGGGTAAGAGCTGGGCAAGATGATCCCTCGGTCTCTGAGGTGGCATTACACAGAGTTACACAGAATTACACAGAATTACACAGAATTACTATTTTGGTTGGAAAAGACCATAAAGGTCATCCAGTCCAACTATAAACTGACATGACCTGACTGCATTAACTGACATAAACTGCATAAAACTGGCATTAACTGACAGCCTTTGCAGGATGAGGGTGGGGAGGTGAAGATCAGCCTGGGGGCCTCTCCCGACTGCTTCAATTGGGCAGAAAAACTACCTAAAAAAAATCAGGTGTCTGTGAAGGAGCTGGTTCCTCAGAACCTCCTCAGTGGTGGGGTTCACCTCTCTTATTTCCACCCAGCCCCTCCTTCTTCCGCCCAAAAGGTCTGATTCGGGTTCCAGAAAAAACTGAGCTGGAAATTGAAATAAATATCCTAATTGGAATAATTTTCACAGTCAGGAAAGAGGAGTCAGTGGAAGCTGTTTGTTCCTTCCTGTCCAGAGCCTCCATTTGAGTCAGGAAACATGAAGGGTGGAGGATGGTCCATCATGTCTAAGCATCAGGTCCCTTCTTGGAGATGCTGCCTACAACAGCAGGGCAGGTAAAACACCCCAGTGAGCTCAGCCTACCTAAAGGACTTGCAATGCAGCAGAACTCCCTAAATCCTAAATCCTAAAAATCAGCCAGTTTTGGGTGCTGTCACAGGGGGTTGGTTGAAAGCTGCCCCAGTGGTGATGGCTGAGCTGCCTCCAGCTCTGCAGCACCAACCACGTTCTGCTACAGCCTTGCAAGAGACCTGGTCTGCACAAACCACAGCCTTGGAAGACTTGGAAGTCTTGGAAGACTGTGGTCTGCGTGCTTGGAACTGCAAAGCATCGCAGTGCAAGGCTGCAATGTTCTGTCAGGCTGGAGAAGGAGGGTCTGCAGTTCCCACAGATGTTCCCAGGGGCTGTGGCACTCCCTGTGCTCCCCCACGATCACACAGGGCTTGCTCTGCACCAACTCAGGAGTTCTGACAACTCCCAGACAGATGTGGCAGCTTGGCTCATTAACTTTAGAAGCTCCCAAGCTCATTCCTGATGGTCCCTGGTCCCAGAGAGATTTTACACACTGCACTGTAAGTGTGAGACTGTTGAACAGGGCTCAGAGACTTTGGCATCACTCCCACCAAGGGCCTGAAACTGCTGAGCTGCTGCCCCAAAGAATCATCTAGATACTGAGAAAATCCCTCTCACAGTGAGCCAAATCAGCCCCTTTTCCACATGTAAAAATGCCAGCGCGGGCCCCGTCCTGCCCCTCCAGCAACAAGGCCGACATGGTCTATGCCCAGCCCATGTTCCATCTGGAACATGTGAATGTTCCAGATGCCTCTGGCTAAGCCTCCCTCCCTCTGTCTGAGTAGGAGGGTGTCCCAGAGCCAAGGAAAGTCAGTCACCCATTAGCATGTTATCAAACCTTGGCTACCCAGGGGCCCAGTTACTTTCCCTTTAACACGTGCGAAACAAGCCCTGGCCAACCCAACTGGTGGCATTGCCTTGCTGCTGGCAGCACCTGTGTAAATCCCCTGGAACAGAAAACACAGGGAAAATAATCCAAAAATAACTTGTTCTAGGGAATTTCTGACTGAAGAGCAGAGGGATGGTAGAATGACTAAAGAGGGGGCTGTATGTGCTTTCTCCTGGAGAGAACACTGCTTTGAGCAGTCAATCCCAGGCAGGCTTTGTCCAGAGCTCTGCACAGAGCTCAGGGCTGTGGGCTCAGCCATTGCTCTGCAAAGGTCCCTTGAAGAACGATGGCTGTAGAGAGATGGTTAGAATCTAAAGGGCACTGGCCCTTTAAGATACTGCACAAGCACAGACTTTCATGTCCTTGAACAACAGAAATAGAAGATATTTTGGACAAGAGAAAAACAACAGGTGTTTTGCTAGTAATTGCAAAGTAGAAATCGCTTGGCAAGCATGAGTGAGCAAAAACGTGCTCTATATTATCTGCTTGAGCCCTGAATAAAACGGAACAAGCTGTTAACTCATATTGGGTTGTCGCTTGATTCTGGAATCCTGTCTCCCATCAGATGGCATTTTCTGAAGAGGAGAACTGCGGTTGTGAGAGGAACCTTCTCCAGTGCTGGATGCCCCTTGGTTAGGGAGTGGCTCCGTTTATACACTTCTCCTGGCTTGGGGCATGGCCCATCTGGCAGAACTGGTTCTGATGTGGAAACGTCGGCTCTGAGTCGTAGGCTCAGGCTGGGGCTGTGTCCCCTGAGTAAATCTGATCTGGCTGGGGCACAGCCCCTGTTCCACCTGAGCCCCTGCAGAGCTGGGCTGAGAGCAGCTGGTACAAGGGATTCTGCTCAGAGGAATTCTGGTTCAAGGTTCTCAGGTGTCCTGTGCTATGGATCTGATCTCCTTGGATGGTGTGAGACAAAAAACAGGTCATTAGGTGTCCTCAGGTGAGAGTCGTGTGGAGAAATCAAAATACTGAGTGTGCAAGAACTGTCCAACGGTCTGTACTGAACAGTCCCTCTGCATTTGATTGGCTGCCGTTATCCTTAAAGCTTTGGAAACATTGGAAAGAGTTGTGCTCTTTGGAAAAATTGCCTGTTTGGAAGAACTTTACCCTCAGAAAGTATCTGAGGTCACTGTTGGCCTTGCTGTGCAGTGTGCTTTGGTGGGGAAGGGGCCCTTCGAGGCAGGTTAGGAGCATGTCTGGGCTCTCTTTGCTGTGTAGGAATGTTGTTTGGAGGATTCTCCACTTGGAGATCTCAGTCTTCATTTGGGTCACCTGAGCTTTGAGTAGGGAGAGGTTTGCTTGTAGGTACCCCATTATTAACCTGGGCATGCAAGAGAGGGCTCAGCTGGGTCAGAGCTGCTGCACTTCCCTGTTTGGGGCTCTGACCTTCTCTTCCAGTTGCTCTCCAAGTAGAGTTCGTGCCTTTGTAACAAGGATAATTTTGTGTCCAGTTTTCTTGCTGAACATCTCCTGTGTGGGTGGACGTCTTGTCTGCAGGTGAGCAAACCACCTGCATGAGCCAGTGAAGGGCTGGGTGCTTTCCATGCTGCCCAGGGTGATCCATGGGGTGATTTTCATTGCTGCCAGGTGATCACAGTGGGACCTGGGATCCACTGGTGTGCTGGTCCAGCCTTCATGACAAGGAGCTGGGTTTGTCTGCGATACAAAACTTCTCTCTAATGCAGCAGCTGTGGACAGCACAGGCTCAAGGATGGTGTTCTCAGGTGTCCTGTGCTATGGATCTGATCTCCTTGGATTGTGAGATGAAAAATGGGGTCATTAGGTGTCCTCAGATGAGAGTCGTGTGGAGAAATCAAAATACTGAGTGTGCAAGAACTGTCCAACTGTCTGTACTGAACAGTCCCTCTGTATTTTCTCACAAACTTATTTAATTTCTGGAACTGCTCTTGGTTGTGTGACTGCTGCTGTTTATTGAACTGACTTTGGCTGTGTGGGCCATGGAAGGGTTGTTTCTTCGATATCCATCTCTCAGAGAGTCCTTCCTCTTACAGCAGCAACCCTGACGAAAGCACCTTTCCCCCAGCTGGCTGAGGAGTAGGTCAACACCTGAATGTTTTTCAGGAAAAGCCATTCTCTGATTCTCTGATAAACTAAACCATGACACAGGGTTTTACTCACCCCATAGCATTGCCCTGGTGATGAAATCTGGGGTTTGCACTGATTGCCAGATCAGGAGGTTGAACACTATTGACCTGGTTTGAGAAAACTCCTCCTGAAGCATCTTCTCTTCCACTAGCCTTGTCGTTACGATGCTCACTGAGCAGAGAGGGACCTTCTGATTTCCCTTCCATTTCTTCCATGAAGAATTTCCTCATGCAAAGGGTGGTCAGGCTTTGGAAGGGGCTGCCCAGGGAGGTTTGGAGTCCCCATCCCTGGAGGTGCCCAAGGAAGGACTGGACAGGGCACTCAGTGCTCTGGGCTGAGGGACAAGGTGGGGACTGGACTCAGGTTGGACTCGATGGTCTGGGAGGTGTTTCCCAACCTCAGTGATTCTGTGATTCCAGACATTTCTCTACAACCACTCAAGGGTTTCAGCCTTTGCAAACATTGTCGTATCTGGATCAGCATTCCCAAGCTCTGTGTACTCAGACATCCACAGGTTACTCTGGTGGCTCCTGCCCAAGGAGCAGCACCCACATGTTGCCAAAATACAGCCCTCTGGAGAGAGGCCAGCTGTTTGCCACAGCTGGAGGGGGTCTTGGTGTCTTCTCCCCAGAACTCTTCCCCTTCTTGGGCCCTTGTGACATCCCTCACATCTGGAAACTCTAAGCAGCAGCGATTTCAGCAGCTGGGCAAGACCACCCATATCTGCCCACTTTTAACCACCTCCTCTGTTGGTGGGACTTGCAACATGCTCCGAGTGACAGGGTGTCACCCTGACCAGGCAGCTTTTGGCTAAACAACATGTTGCAATGTTATTTATATCATTTATGCCCAGTCAGGGTAAAAGTTTCTACATCCTGCTCGGTCATCAGGTGTCAATAACAAGTAGAGGTAATAAATGATGTGATCTTTAATGGCTCCTCAAAAATTTGGAGTCTTTGCCCCCTCCAGCTGGAGCCTGAGGTCCAGAAAACCTGTGTCTGCCACCAGCTGACGTTGGATTGGTTCTGTTGGTGGAAATGTTGCACGTTGTGTTTTAGGTGGTGGTTTTAGGTGCCTGCCATGGTGGTTGGGGCCTGTGCTGGTTGTAGGAGATCCTGTATCTGAGCTGAGGCCCTTGGTGCCCTCCTGGATATTCAATCAGTGGCAACAGGGCTGAATCTGGGGTCACTGAGTTACCCCCCCTCAAAGAATTCAGTGCCCGTGTTGACTTCAGGGCAATCCCAGGTGTCTGAGCCGGAGACATGAAGAGAGCTCAGACTAATCTCAGCCCTGGTGAAGGATCCAGGGTGTTCTCACTCGGGAAGATGAAGAGGTGAGATGGGCTGTCTGCAGACATTCCCAGCTCAGGAGTTGCTGATAGAGATCAGGAGCCAATAATGGCCACCTACCATCCCACACACACCTTTGGCCTCCTTTTAACATGTGGATACAATTCCCTTTGGAGTTCTCTGTATATGGGAAAAAAGAGACTAAACCACCTCATTAGAGATCATGTGAAAGCAAGTGTCTCTCAAGGCACCTGGAAATACAAAATCTCTTGGTGTTGCTCTGTTAAAGGTGTTGGATACCTTGGCTGGCAGCTCTGGAGAGCAAAGTAAAGTCGGAGACAACCCTTGGGTTTTCTTACGGTCATGTCTGACTGTGGTGACACCAGTTTGGCCCCAGCTGAGCTGCAGCAGCCTCTGTGGCTGAGGGTCAGGGACAGTCATCAGTGTCCCATAAACATTCACTCCTAGAACCTTCCCTCCTGAGCTCAGCCCTCCTGGAATGCTGAAAACACTCTGAGGTTATTGAAATAGTCAGGAAAGGTACTGAGGGTGTGTTCTGATTTATCTTTTGGGATAAATAAGGGTGATCAATGTCAAAACATTAATTCTCCAGGGCTCTGCCACACAATGAGAGCAGAACCAAGTGTGATGAAAGGCACCTTCATTTTGGTTTGTTCTTATTCAGGATAAAATGCCCCTAAAACTGACCCTTCCACAGCCCTGGTTCCTTGTGATGGGAACTTGTCTGAGCTGTGTTTGCTCCCAGAGCAGCTGCTGAGGAGCTCTGGATGATTCTGTCCTGGCAGGGTCATGGTGAAGATCCCCCTCCCCAGCTCAGGGTCACCCTGTGCCCACCTCCCCACAGAGCAACGCCCAAGGGAAGCTCCAGCTGAGCTTTCAGTGGTGTCAAAACCTCGCTGCCGTGTCCTGGAGATGGATGTGGCTGCTTGGCTCTCGGGTTTGCTCCAGTGTAGCCTTTACTGGTAGATTTGGATGTGCTGGACTCTGTTTTGAGTGTCTTCATTCTGATTCTATTGATGAACAATGGAAATTTGTTATGAGTTTTCTGGCTTCCTCCTCTCCTGGGACTTGCAGCCCCAACAACCAGGACGGAGTCTCAGATTTGATTAAAACACAAACCAATCTGCTCATGGAACGTGAGAGAATCTGCCTTTCTGGTACTGATCCTCCTCAGTATTTGTTTCCCTTCCATTCTGGAATCTGATCATCTACTTTGTCTCTGTGTTGAATCATTTCTAGTTGAGGTCTCTCCTTACTCTGACTGTTTCTTTCTTGTGGAAGAAGAACAACCTTTGGAGCTCTTCCCACCACCAGCCCAGGCTGGAGACAGCCACAGTCCAAGAATTTGTCTTGAAGCAGGATGTTGTTCCATGGTGCAGATCTGGTCAGGAACATCCCAGCCTGGCTGATGAACCATTTCCCAGGGTGATTATGTTCTCATCTGGGAGAAATCTCTGCTGCTTCTTGGGCAGCACAACTGAGCCTGGCTGCTCCTCCACTGGGAACTTCTGATGATGATGAGCCAGAAGGGAAAAGGGAACTTTCTCCATCTTTTCCCACACATGGATCCCTAGTTTTTCCCTGATGAAGGACAGTTGGGCCCTTTTATGGAGTGGATGTGAAGAAAATTTCCTTCCTTGAGTAGCTGAATCAAGTGGAGATCCTTCTTTCTCAGAACAAGTGCATCTGATTTAAAATTATACAGAAAAAAACCCCACTGTGTTAATCTGACCACTGCCCTGGTATTTTTAGTTGTCTGCCTTCCTCCCCACACCACCAGCCCAGGTGTGAATTTTCACAGAAGTCACTCTGGTGCAGGGTCCATCAGTGGCTCAGCTCTGTCGTGTCTCAGGAGCATGAAAAAGAGAAAATCACAGTACCCTGGATCCAAACCAAAGATTTCTGAGGCTCCACAATTTCTAGTTTAAACTTTGCCTTTCCAGTTTGATGTTTCATTGTAGGCATCACCTTGTTGCCAGTTTAATGGAAGTTTCTTGGTGCCAAGTTTTGATGAAGGTTCAAACTGACGGAAAGTCAGATGACGATGTTTTACTGTCGGTGCAGAGATAGAAGTGGAATGAGGTTCATCCAGCCTTAGACACTGAATGCTGAAGGTCTGTCATTCCTGCATTCCAAGAGAGGCAGAGATAGCTCCAGAGGGCAGGTCTTCTTTTCACAGGAAAAAAGATGTCTAAGACACAAAGACAGGGTTGTTTTNCTGGTCAGGAACATCCCAGCCTGGCTGATGAACCATTTCCCAGGGTGATTATGTTCTCATCTGGGAGAAATCTCTGCTGCTTCTTGGGCAGCACAACTGAGCCTGGCTGCTCTTCCACTGGGAACTTCTGATGATGATGAGCCAGAAGGGAAAAGGGAACTTTCTCCATCTTTTCCCACACATGGATCCCTAGTTTTTCCCTGATGAAGGACAGTTGGGCCCTTTTATGGAGTGGATGTGAAGAAAATTTCCTTCCTTGAGTAGCTGAATCAAGTGGAGATCCTTCTTTCTCAGAACAAGTGCATCTGATTTAAAATTATACAGAAAAAAACCCCACTGTGTTAATCTGATCACTGCCCTGGTATTTTTAGTTGTCTGCCTTCCTCCCCACACCACCAGCCCAGGTGTGAATTTTCACAGAAGTCACTCTGGTGCAGGGTCCATCAGTGGCTCAGCTCTGTCGTGTCTCAGGAGCACGAAAAAGAAATCTAAGCGCAAATCACAATACCCTGGATCCAAAGCAAAGATTTCTGAGGCTCCACAATTTCTAGTTTAAACTTTGCCTTTCCAGTTTGATGTTTCATTGTAGGCATCACCTTGTTGCCAGTTTAATGGAAGTTTCTTGGTGCCAAGTTTTGATGAAGGTTCAAACTGACGCAAAGTCAGATGACGATGTTTTACTGTCGGTGCAGAGATAGAAGTGGAATGAGGTTCATCCAGCCTTAGACACTGAATGCTGAAGGTCTGTCATTCCTGCATTCCAAGAGAGGCAGAGATAGCTCCAGAGGGCAGGTCTTCTTTTCACAGGAAAAAAGATGTCTAAGACACAAAGACAGGGTTGTTTTTCGAAGCACCTCTTTCTCTTCGTTGACTCTGCTTGAAGGAGCAATGGAAACTGGGAGGGTAATGGAGACAAAAGTCTTGGCTTTTGATATTTGGATATTTTGTAGGGATTTCACTATGGAAACGTGGGTATTATTCACTGTGAGAAGGGGAAACTTTGAATTCTTAAGGATAAAATCATTTATCTTATTGTAAGCTGCTGACATGGTGGTGACCATGTAAGTGTGTCCTTTGTAGACCTTTATTCTTAACATGGCTTTGGCACAGTCAAAATGATTCTTTATCCCATGCCCAGAAGTGCTGCTCCCTCGTAGTGATGCTTAATAATACAGATGCACTCAGTGCATTTGAAGAACTTATTCAAAATCACCACATTTTGTTGGATTGTCTGAAGATGAGCAGCCCCTCCACACAGTCACTCACAGGTGTGACATAGAGCAAAAATACATATAATAAATAAATAAAAATAATATATAGCATATATATTTTTATATATATACATACATAATAGATATAATATAATATAATACCTGTATTATATATAATAAACAATAAATATATAGAAAATAATACATATAATATTTATTTTATTTATTTATGATATATTATACATAATATATAATAAATAAAAGTGGGTCAAACAGGACCTGATTTCCCCATCTCCAGGTAAAACCTCCCAGCAGTCCCAGCTGGTTCCTGCCCAGGGAACACCATCTGCCTGGGAATTCAGCCACGACCTCACTGGCCTGGCAAAGCCCTCACACTTCAGGGTTCCAGCCACTGTTAATGGAGCATTTCCCATTTGTGTCCCATCACTGCTGACAGCGACAACCCAACCGGAGGTTGGGTCTTCATTCCTCTCAGTCCTTTGTGGGGCTGCTGGGTGGGATGCAAATTCCCACAGACAGTCCTGCAGTGAGTGGGGATCCTGCTCCAGCTGAGAGGGGAGAACCATATTTAATTAGATTAATTTCCATAACTGCAAACACAGACAAGCTTTGCAGTTCAGACCCCCTTCATCAGTCTGAAGGTTTGGGCCCCTTTTCTAGTTTTATGTTGCTAACACATCACATGATGCTAAATAAGTAAAAAGAGCAGGACCTTCGTATTTCTAAACAAATGGACGAACATTCCAGTGTTTGTATTTCTCCCAAGGTTCCTGCCCCAAACCAGAGGCATCATATCCTTCCCCTGGAGTCTGCAGGCACATTCTTTAACAGGGGATGGTGCCAGTGGTCAACGTTTTTGGAGAGCTTGGAGGTCTCAGAGCTGTTATTAGTATTTCATAAACTCAATATTTGTCCATCCCATCACTCCAGACATGCCTGTTGCCTTTTCCTAAGGGATCTGCTCAGGCCTCCTGAGCCATCGACTGCTCTCACATCTTTGCTTCCACCACATCCACACTTCCACAGTGTCACAGTATCAGCCAGGTTGGAAGAGACCTTGGAGATCATCGAGTCCAACCTGTGACCCAACACCAACCCGTTGTCTAAACCATGGCACTAATTGCCTCCTCCAGCCGACTCTGAAACACCTCCAGGGATGGCGACTCCACCCCCTCCCTGGGCAGCCCATTCCACTGAGGGATCACTCTCTCTGGGAAAAACCTCTTCCTGACATTCAGTCCTTCCATCTCACATCAAAGGATCCCACGCTGTGGGAAAAATCACCTGCCTACGTTACACTGACCTAATAACCTGCAGGATGGTTTCACTCTTGTCCACTCATTGCTTTATTTGAGGAGCTGTGAATGCTGGTTCTCCGTTCATTAAACCTTCCACTTCAGGCATGATTAGACACCCAGCACCTCAACCCAGCTTTCATTTTCTGTCTCCTTTGCTTCTGGATAGACTGGGTCTGTAATTTATTAACCTCCCCTGTATATTTTCCATCTCTTTTTTTGAGACAGAGACACGCACTGTGCACTTTATGTGGCAGTGTGATAATACATATTTCACATTTTATCTTTCATTCCTTCCTAACAATTCCCAGTACTGATGCAGCTCTTTTGGCTGAGCACTCAACCCGTGTTTCTCCTTGACGCAGGATCTGTGGTGATGAGATAGACGCGGGGACAATGACCATCCAGAAGGCCATCCAGCTGCTCTGCTCCTCTGATGACAAATACCAGGCCATGGGGGCTTATTACCTGCAGCACACCTGCTTCCAGGACGAGTCTGCCAAGCAAGAGGTGAGCAAAGCCCTGCAGACCCCTGCTGCCACACTGCCTGAGATGACACCAGAGATGGATGGAACTGGTTTTCCTCAATACCAAGGCCCCCTTGATATTAATGAATTGCAGAGTCACGGAATATTCTGGCACACAAGGAGCCTTATACCTCGTTAGTCATGCTCAGGAAATAATTAAGTAGATTTTTCAGGCCTTAGTGGTTGTTTTCTCATAAGAACAGTTAGTCGGGATTTTAACCCAGTGAAGTCACCAGGCAGCAGAGGGGACTGTGTTCACATCATCACCTTGAGCTGCTGTGGCACAGGGTGATGAGGTCTGACAGCAGATGTCCAGTGTCCTCTGCTGGGTGCAATTGCTCCCAGCTCCACATAAATCTGTCCCTATCCCAGAGCTGCAGTGTCAGAGCCCAAGTTTCCCACTGTGACCTTCAGTGGGCACTGCTCAGTGACTCTGCAGCCTTTTCCCAGCTGCTTTCATCCACCTGAGCCCATGTGCTAATTAGTGATCGTGTACAAAGAGATTTTACACATCCACCGTGGTGGCTGCCCCATCCCTGGAAGTGTCCAAGGTCAGGCTGGACAGGGCTTGGAGCAACCTGGGATAGTGGAAGGTGTCCCTGCCCCTGTCACGGGGTGGAAGAAGATGAGCTTTAAGGTCTGTTCAAACCCAAACCATCCCATGATTCCATGAAACTTGGAGCGGAGGGGTTTGCCCTTGGAGCAGCTTGAACTGGGCACTGTTCCTAAAAGAGCTGGAGATGGGCTTTAAACAAGGGCCTGGAGCACCAGGACGAGGGGAAATGGCTTCCCACTGCCAGAGGGAGAGTTAGATGGGATATTGGGTAGGAATTCTTCCCTGTGAGGGTGGTGAGGCCCTGGCACAGGTTGCCCAGAGAAGCTGTGGCTGCCCCATCCCTGGGAGTGTCCAAGGCCAGGCTGGACAGAGCTTGGAGCAACCTGGGACAGTGGAAGGTGTCCTTGTTATGACAGAGGGTGGAACAACATGAGCTTTAAGGTCCCTTCCAACCCAAATGATTCCCTCATTCTATGATACTTACAGACACCCTTCTTGCAGCACAGGTTATTTCTCATGCTCCTATTCCACAGTTACTTTGCCCACATGCAGCAGAGGAACCAGCCTGAAGGATGGATCTGCTGCAGCAGAACTGTCACACACGTTTATCCCCACTCTGGTGTGTTGCAGGCAGGCAAACATGGGTTTATCAAGATGCCACCCCTATTGAGGTGGCTTTCCATTTCCTGGCACAGCACGGGGTTGTACCCCTGTGTCTTTGCTGTGTCTGAATCGAGTGCAGGTCCCCCAGCCCACATTAAAGGGGTTTAATTGTGAGGTTGCCACGCCCTTCGTTACCGTTGAAAACACCCTCTGAGCCCTGGCCTGTCCCATGACTTCCCAGAAACTTGTGTCAGAGCAGGTCTGTGAGTCACCCCAGCACACGCTGGTTTTCTCAAAGGTGCTCTTTCATTGTCTGTTGTCAACGGGCTTGGCCTGTGCCAGGAGGGGCTCCAGGCGGGATCCTGTCCTGCTCCAGAGGACATCCTGCAGCAGGAACAGTCATCATTTGGGAGATCTCAGCTGCAGGAATTTGCCTTCACACCTCCCCGTGACTTGTGCAGTGTCCTGCAGGTCTGAGCTCACACCCTTTCCCTTCCCAGCCACTGCTCCTGGCTGAGCTCCAGGGTGGGGACGCTGTGCCATGACCGTCCCCCTGAGCTCAGCCCGTGATTTCAGGATGCAGATTAATTACCACAGCAGGTCATTACGTGCCTATAAATGGCCTCTGCCGATGAGCAGAGCAACGTTTTCACCTGATGCAAATTGTGGAGGTTGGTGAAAGTTTTCAGGAGCACATTTCCATCAGCAAAGGACTCAGTCCATGGCCACAGCTCACAGATATCAACTTCTAGAACTGCACTCTAAGCTCCAACCTCCAGTTCTGCAGCTCTGTGGCCTGATCCAGGTGTCCTGGGGGGCATCAGGAACATCATCATTGGCCCAGGGAGGGGATTGTCACTCTCTGCCCTGAACTGGGGTGACNGACTCTTGGGGATGGGGCTGTGCAGGGCTGAGGGTTGGACTCCATGGTCCTTGTGTTTCCCGTCTAACTTGGCCTAGTCTGGGTTTCTGGGACAGCCCAGCTCTGTCCATCCTTCCCTGCCAGCTCTGCTTCTCCAGCTCCCCTGAGTCCATTCCCCATGGCAGTTCCAGGTGTCCCTGTCCCAGCACTCAGGGCTGATGGCACAATGTCTCTCCTGGTGCAGGTCTATCGGCTGGGGGGCATTGCCAAGCTCGTGGAGCTGCTCCGCAGCACCAACCAGAACGTCCAGCGGGCAGCGGCCGGGGCCCTCCGGAACCTGGTCTTCAAGAATCCAACCAACAAGATCGAAACCCGGCGGCAGAACGGGATAAGGGAGTGTGTGAGCCTCCTACGGAGGACAGGGAACACTGAAATCCAGAAACAACTGACAGGTAACACAATGACCCGGCCCGCGGCCCACGTCGCTCCGGCGCGCCAAGGCCCCGTAGCCACGGTGCTGCCAAACCACAAAGAGGGTGTTTTATGCTCCTGTGGCACCAAATGGTGACCTAAATCAGAATTCAGAGGAGGTCCCAGCCCTTCAGTGTTCCATAAGGGTTCCTCACTGCATAAGTGGGGAAGCACCTGCCCGAGGTTTCCCTCATGGCTGTGGTCACCCTGCCATTCCCGCACCTTCCTCCTCCCCTGGCCCCTGTGCTGTTCCCAGGGAAGGCTGAGGGTGTTGGCAGCCCCAATATGGTTGGGCAGGTTTTTTCATTGGTGTCACCTCTTCTAGAAGGATTGATGTGAGGTTTTTTGGTACCTTGAGGTCACTCTCAGCTGTGCCTTAAGTCTTACTTATGAGATCCCTGGAGAGATCCCCTTCCCCTGCAACCTAAGGGCAATAAACACCAATTTTGGGAGGGGGGAGGATGCTTAGATGCCCATCCTGCCTGTCTCCTAGAAGTTTGGGCAGAGACAGGTTTAGGGCAGGCTCTGCACCCTCAGCTCACAGAGGGCTGAAGTGAAGCAGGACTTTGGTGCTGGAATTCACTCTGACCTAAAGAAAATTTCTGCTTGAGCTTGTCTCTCACCTCCTTCCCAGGACTGCTCTGGAACCTCTCCTCCACTGATGAATTAAAAGAAGAGTTGATCCAGGAGGCCCTCCCCGTCCTCACAGACTGTGTTATCATCCCTTTCTCTGGCTGGTCCGATGGCAGCTGCAACAGGACAAGAGAAATTATTGACCCAGAGGTTTTCTTCAACGCCACAGGCTGTTTGAGGTGAGTCACCAAGCAGGGACTTAAGGCAGCTTACGTCTGTTGGCAAAAGCTGAAGCCATCTAAATCCTTTTACAATAAGCTGAAGACATGCTCGCTGCAATGGTGTTAATGAGAAATTTCCTTGAGAACATTTTCCTGACTGTGAGAAGGTACAGAAAAAATGACATGTTAAAATACTTTTTTTAATTGTTTTTTTACAGTTTTGTTCTTTGCTGCGTCTTTTGTTTTTTTGCTAAGGCTCATAAAACACCTAAGTTGCTCTGTGCAATACTGAAACCTGTCAAGTGCTCAGCTCAGATCAGGAAACTTGACACAGCCTTGAAACTTGATTTTTGAGGCTTCCAGAGAAAATGTTGGTTTCTAGAAAACCAACTGGCTTGGGGTTTAGATGACAATAAGAATCCTCTTTTCCCACTTACTTTGATAACTGTTCTAGCACAGGGCAGTCCCAACACTCTGGGCTTTTCCTGGCTCATCTCATCAAGTGGCTCAGCTACAACACAGGAGGCACAGGCTGAGCCCGGAGTAGTTTATATTTTTCACAGGAAAACCAGAGCCCTTTTGTAGAGGATCTTCGCCCTGACTTGCTGTTTCTCCTGCCACCCTCCTCCACTTGGATTCGGGCTCCTTGTCTCAATGGGAAGAAGTGGGGAAAAAAACCCTCCCCTGTATAATTAGGTACTTTCATCAAGTGCAGCTCTCCCCGAGGGAGCAGCGCCGACCGCGCCCTTCCCAGACACGCAGCTCGCGGGAGCTGGAGCTGCTTGTGAAACGAACTGGGAGAACACAGCAGGGGCCTTTGGAGACGTGATACCATCGTCTTCTGTGGCTGGGAACCGTGTCTGACAGACAGTGGGTCTGACAGACCGTGGGTGCTGCTCCCTTCCCTGTCGTGGAGAGCACCTTGCCCGTGCACTGGAGTGTCGGGATGGGTGGTGTACGTTGTGTATGAGATGCTTGACTTTTAAGACCATCCCAACCCACCAAAGCCACAAAATATCCCATTGAAATGATGGAAAGAGTTTGGAGGCAGCTTGGAACAAGAGCTTTCCGTGGAGTTTAACGCAGGCAAGCTCTGCCTTGTGACTTACCAGCTGTGTCCAGCACCCCATGAAGACTGGCGGGTGCAGGTCAGTGAGGGAGCTCAGAAGGCCCCCGGGAGCAGGACTGGAGAGGAGGGAGAGTGAGGAAAGCTGGGCAATTGGGTCTGGAGCCCCTTCTCTGAGGGATGAGCCGGGATTGCTCTGACTCACTGCCCTGCCACATCATAACGCAGAGATGAGAACAGCCTTGGGTTTGCCCTGGGCTCGAGCCATTGCTGCTCAAGCATTTCTGGATTGCAGATGAATTCATGTTAATGAGGAGGCTGCAAATCACAGTGAACATCAAATCCAGTTCTGGAACGCCTGGAGTGAATATCTCACAACGACTGCCAACCTCTCTTTGTTTTTCATTTGCAAGCTACAAGGCAATAAAACAGGGAAGAAAAAACACACAACAAAACGACAAAAAAACCATTTCCTATTTCTGGAAAAACTCCCCTGTCCTGGCAGCCACCAGTGCCCAGGAATCCATTACAACCTCACAAACTGGTCAGTCCCTCTGGTCAGAGCAGTCTCTCCACCCCATTCCCCACATGAACATTGACCGTGGGCAGATCTGTGCTTACAGCCATGTGCACTTCCCTGATGTTCACAATATTCCATGTGCTTTTTAGTCATCTCCCCTTTGGAAACCCCTCCTGGGAGGCCATGAGTTGGTGTAATGGCACAGGCACAGCCTCTAAGGGAGCATCCTGCTGGTTACTCTCCCTAGGAAGGTACTTGCTATGCGGAGCTCCTTAACAGGATATTTTCCTGGATTAAATCAATCCTAAAGAACAACAAGAGAGCTGTGCACCAGCACAGTCCCACCAAAGGCCTCCAGAAGGAGAGCAGTACATCAGCCCTGCTGAGTCTACAAAAAAATCCTTGAATTCAGTGACAGCCAGAGCCAGAACAGAGCCCAACTAACCCTCTCTTCTCCTTCTCTCCTGACATGTCCTCTGTGTCTCCCTCCAGAAACCTGAGTTCTGCAGACATGGGCCGTCAGACCATGAGGAATTACCCTGGTTTGATCGATTCTGTCATGACCTACGCCCAGAACTGCGTGGCTTCCAACCGACCCGATGACAAGGTACCAGAGGCTCACCCTGAGCTCTTGGCTGCACTTCAGCTCCCTAATTAAGAAATGCAACTTTGGGAATATCTCAAAATCCTTTTCAGACAAACACAGGAGAGGACTGGATACTCTGTGGCTGCTCTTGTCCTCTTGACTCCCAGTAAAATTGGTTGTAGGATTACAGGTCTTTTGGGTTCTGGGCCTGAAGCAGAGCTGGGAAACAGCAAAATACTTTGGTTCCTAAGCCCCCCCAAATGCTTTCCTTCATTCTCTTCCCACCTTGGGATCCTTCCAGCATCTTAATCTCCATCTCTTGCTCTTCTCACCACCACATCTCCTCACCCAGCAGGGCTCAGGTGTATAATCCCTGAACTGGCATCACATTCAGCAGGTCAGGAGGTGGCATCTTTCTGTCAGTCCCCTGACCATGACCCCAACTGCTGTGTGTAAACAGCACTTGCCTTGGACAAAACAGTGTTTATAGGCACATTTTCAGGAGTTCAACATCCCAAAGTCCTCAATGTCTAGGGAAGTACCAAAATTATTTTGAATTATCTCAGGGTTGAGCAATTCCTCTTTTGGGGATGGCCTTTGTAAGAAGACTGTTTCCAGCAGCATGGAAAGAACAGAATTCTTTGCAAATGTACCCACGTGTTCTGATGTTGATTATGAGTGTCCAGTAAAAATTCTCCCTTCCTCTTCCCACTGGGCACTGTGACATCATTAAAAGCATCTTAAAAACCTATTTGTGGTAAAAAGTGTCACTTGATCTGTCCCTGTGACTCAGATAAAGTCACTGAAAGTTGACTATGGTAAGAGGAGGACTTTCAAGATTTGGCATTTCATAGTTTGATCCAACCATCCTCACACTTTCTTTTCCTGTTTTTTTCTGTGGCACTGAGACCTGCCAAGGTTCTCTGAGTCCATCACCTCACTGAGCTCCACACTGCAGCATCTGGGCTGTGTGGCCTTCCTTCATGTCCACTCCACCTCCTCCTCCCTTCCCTGAAGCAGGATCAGGAATGTATGTGGTGGCACATGTCCCCTCTGAAGTCACAGCAGGCGCTGCTCCGTATTTTTCTGCCTAATGTGATGTTTGCTTTTTTTATTCTGGGGGTGATTCAGTCCGTGGAGAACTGCATCTGCATCCTGCACAACCTCTCCTACCGCCTGGATGCCGAGGTGCCCAACAAATACACCCAGCTCAACCACATGGCCCGGAGTGTCTACATGGACAAAACTCTCACAGGCTGTTTCAACAGCAGGAGTGGGAAAATGGAGGTAAGACGTGCTAAAGAGGGATCAGGAATGTGATGTTGAGGGGCTGCAAGTGGAGAGCAGGATCTGAACTTCTAGTTTCTCATGTCTTTGTAGAACGACGAGTACGGTGTCCCCCTTCCCGAGGAGGATTTCAAACCCAAAGGACCCAGCTGGCTCTACCACTCCGATGCCATCCGCACCTACCTGTCCCTGATGGACCAGAGCAAGAAGGATGCGACCCTGGAAGCTTGTGCTGGAGCTCTGCAGAACCTCACTGCGAGCAGAGGGGTGGTAAGAGCTGCTCTCTGCTCCACTCGTGCGCAGCCAAATTGGTCAGTGAATCATCGTCATAGAATCAGTCAGGTTGGAGGAGAACTCAGAAAGCACTGATCATTGTCACTGTACAGCCATCAAAAAGGAAAATGTCCTCCTTAAACCTCAGGGCACCATGGTCAGGGTGGGATATTTATTAATTCCAAAAACAGAGGCTCGTGGGCAGCTCTAATCAGCATCCCAAGGGTCTATCCCGGATCCATACACTGAATTTCCAGGCTTCCCCAGTCCGTTGGTCACACTAACAGCATCTGCTGGTATTGACACCCCCCCTGCAGGACAGCAGTGAGGATGTGCCCAGATGTGCACACGTGGACAGATGTCACTGCAGGAGGGGGAAGGGACGTGCGTGTGCCACCGCCCGTGTGTGTTCCCCAAGTGGGAGGTGGCTCTAATTAAAGGGTGGGTTGTGCTGTGGATTGTGGCTTGTCCTCACTTCAGAGCTGCTTGTAAAGTCGCTCTGACAGATGTCCTGAGCCGTGGGCTTGGCAGCGTGGAGGTGACACGGGCTGTGTGACGCTGGAGGTGTTGCAGGAGCTGGGACACGTCACGGCAGCAGCTCTGCTGTGCCCCACGTCCCTGCCAGGGGCATGTCCTCGCAGGCTGCCTTCGCAGGGACACACCTGGACTTGTCTGTTTGTGTCGAACTTCATCAATGCCAATTTAAATAAGATGGATGGGGAGATAAAGAGATAATGATTTCATAGGTAGGAGAGGCGTGTCACGTGTGAGGAGTGTTCCACCCAGAAACCCCGAGTGACTCATGGAAGGAGCCTCCACTTCTGGGACAGCATTGACCTGCCAGCTCTGATGTCTCCAGGGCTTTTGTTACAACTATTTCCACGTGAAATACCTTGGGAACCTTGATTTTTTTTTTGCAGTTTAACTAAGCAGTGCCACTAAGCAGAAGGTGGAGAGAGGCTGTCATGGTGTGGGTAGAGCTGAATGGAGAAGGTCAGAAAAATCAGAGCTGTGTGTTCTGTGGAAAAGGCTTCTAATAATCAACATCCATTGCACAGGGATGGCTCATGGGCAGGGGGGAGACAAACAAAACCCAGCTCTGACAGTGCTGAAGCAACTTAATTCAGCCTGCTGGAATGGAGTGCCTGAAATCTGTCTGGATGTGCAGAAGGGGCTCCTCCCTTCGAGGCTCTTATTTCAGCTCAGGGCTGGAGTTGGGGTGGGTTGTTGGGTTTGCTGTCACCTGATGGAAGGGGAAGCTGGGGATGAGCTTACAAAGCTGGCTGTAATCCTGCAGCTTGTAGAGGATGGCTCTGAATCTCCTTAAACTCCACTTTACACATCCCAGTCCTGCTGGTGTGAATCTGAAACATGGCACAGCTGCCTCCTGGAGCATGGGAAGGAAATTGGGTCTCAGCCCATGGGCAGAGGTTTGTTTTCCAACCATTCTCTCCATTCCCATGTCACTATTAGTGGACATGTGTCACTGGTGGTGCAGCAAGCTCATCATTCTTTCTGGTGGAGCTGTGGCTGAGAAATTCAGTTTAAACTGTCAATAGGAGGGCAGTTTGCTCAGCGTGGGTCCTCCAGTGTCCATAAACATTGGTCTGCACTGGTCCTGAGATATTCCAGATTTACATAAACAAGCATGAGATCTGGGTCTAAGATGAATGTTTTTAGTCTTCAAGCTGCTTTTTGAAGGTATCCATTAGCTGTTCCTACTCCACCACAGGGTGTTACCTGGGGCATGGCAGGGGTGTTGGGAAGGGCAAAGGCAACGTGGACAGGAAGGTAAAACTTCTTCAGCTTTTGGAAAGGTCAGCTGGGTGATCAGCTGCCCCCACTCGGGCTCCAGGGAGAGACCAGCAGTGCCAGTTGTGTCACAGAAGATGAGAGGTTGATTTTTCACATGTCATAGAGTCATTAAGGTTAGAAAAGTCCTCTAAAATCAAGAACAACTGTTCCCCCAGCACTGCCCTGTTCACCCCTCACCCATGTCCCCAAGGGCCACATCCACATGCTTTTTGAGCACTCCCAGGGATGATGACTCCACCACTGCTCTGGGCAACCCCTTCCAGTGCTTGGCAACTACTTCGGTGAAAAAAATATCCCAAATATCCAATTTAAACATCCCTTGGTACTTGAGGCCATTTCCTGTTATCCTGTGCCTTGTTCTCTGCGAGAAGAACCCGACCCGCACACCATGGCTCCTTCCTCCTGTCAGGGAGTTGGAGACAATTCCAGGTCCCCCCCTGAGCCTCCTTTTCTCCAGGCTCACATGACTGAGGAGAAGAGAGATAAATGAGAAAGTAAGTGGAATTATGGCAGCAGGAGAAGGTTTTATAATACATTCATATTTCTCCAGCCCTGGACATCCTTCCACTTGTGTCTTCCTGGCACGAGGAGTCACGAGCCATCTCTGTTCTCTGTCCCAGATGTCCAACGCCATGAGCCAGTTGATTGGCTTGAAGGAGAAAGGTTTGCCTCGCATCGCTCGGCTCCTCCAGTCCAACAGCTCCGAGGTTGTCCGGTCTGGGGCTTCTTTGCTGAGCAACATGTCCCGGCATCCTGTTCTCCACAAAACCATGGGTAAGTCATTTCCACCACGGTGGATTCCAGCACAGTGCTCAGTTTCTACCTCTGTGAGATCTGCTTGGTAAACCCCAAACTAAGACATAGCCAAGCTCCAAAATTGGGTGAAGCAATGTTATTTCTTGTGGCCCAAAGGAGAGATACCAGTGATGTCTGCAGGCTGAATTAACAGAATGTGCCACCTCAGGGTCTCCACAAGCACCTGATGCTTTGATTAATCTGCAGGATCATGAGTATGACACTGTTTGGGGAACTGAGCTGGAGTGGGTTGGCCATGGGCAATAACATCACCCTTCCAAAGGCCTGCAGCCCTCTGAAAAATCAAATGATGACTGTCATGCCATTGCTGCCTCCCCCCGAGACAGCACTGCATTCCCCTGTTAAACACTGTTAACAATATAATATCATTCACTTGTGTGATGTTTTGTTCCGTTGTTGATTGGAACATTCCTCCACCTCTTCAGCTCACCAGGTGCTCCCAGATGTATCACGTCTCCTGTCGTTCCAGTCTGGAAACACCAGCAGCTATGGAGAGATCATGACATCAGCTTGTTACACTCTGAGGAACCTCATCATGTCCAACCCCCACCTGGGAAAGTCTTACTTGACAAGCAACATGTTAAATAATGTAGTAAGCCTGTGCCGAAACGGGTGAGTCTGGGGCAAAAGGCAGGGGAAGGGTCATCCTGAACCCACACACTCTGTGGAAAGCCAAGTTAACCCCAGAGTCTTCCCAACACCTTTCAGAGCCATAGGAAAGCATTCTTCTTTCCCTGAGAGACAAAAAATGCTCGATACGTTGGTAGACAGGAATCCTCAGCGCTGGTTTCTTGGAAACAGGCAGGAGAAGATTTGTAAAGGGCCTCAGGAAATTTTCTGGTTGAATTTTAGGAAATTCTTAAAGGAACTGAAGCACCAACATCTTAAAACCATCCAAAAATAGTACTTCTAGAGTTTTTAATAGAGGGAGAGTGACTTTTTAGATGAGCAAATAGTGGTAGGACAAGGGGGTATGGTTCCAAACTAAAATGGGAGAGATCTGTACTGGATACTGGGAAGGAATCCTTCCCTGTGAGGGTGGGCAGGCCCTGGCACAGGTTGCCCAGAGAAGCTGTGGCTGCCCCATCCCTGGGAGTGTCCAAGGCCAGGTTGGAGCAGCCTGGGATAGTGGAAGGTGTCCCTGCCCATGGCAGGGAGTGGAACAGGATGAGCTTTAAGGTCCCTTCCAACCCAAACCAACCTGGGATTCTCTGATCTATGAAAGGTTCCAAGTCAGAACAAGAGATGTCAGTGATTCCCTGGCTCCTGCACTTCCTGCTCATGGCTTCCTGCAAACCTTATCAGGAAGGTCAGGGCTGAGGTTCAACACCACAGGTTTATAAGGATTGGGCTGAACTTTTATGTTCTGATCCTTCTGTGGACACATCCTGCTCAGGATGCAGCGGGGAGGGCACACGTGCATGACTTGGTGTAAGGACCTGTCCTGGTCTGCTCAGATGCTCTACAACACCTGAGAAATCTCATCCTATTTTACCACTTTCTATTTTAGGACTTGGTTTGGGGTTTGGTGGTAGCAATTCTGTCCTGTTTGTTATCCACGTTCCCCACAGCCTTGGGCACGAGCTTGTCAAGCCTTGCCAAGCTCTCTGTTCATTTCTGGCCAAACTGGTGTTCAGCTTCCATTATCTTTGACCATGTATTCCCCTTCCTAGACTTTCATCTCTCCTACCATCTGCCTTTGTTTTAAAATACCTTATACAAGTCACCTATTGTTTTCTCTTGTGAAAAGACATTTGCATGCCTTCATCATCCTTTGATAAACCACTTCCAATCTACCCCTTGTTTCAGGGCAGCAGAGACACTCTCAGTCATTAGACGGGGCCTCCTTGTTTAGTTTGGGCCTGGGCCAACGGGCCTCGGTGTGTTTGCTGCTTTTATGGGCTTCCACTCTACAACAAGCCCAATTAACATGAGACCCAGCCCTCTCCTAAGTCTTCATTGTTGGGACTGGTATTTACTTCTGCCTAAAGTCCTACTTTGGAGGCCTTAGACCAGTCGTCAACTAATTCAGCCCCGCGTTGCACAACGGGGGTTGTGCTGACTTTAATTGCCTCGACTGCTCGGTGTGATGAGCTCTGTTTGCAGTGACTCACTAAACTGTGAGGATTTACTAAACCCTGGAGATGTCTCCAGCATGTTCCTCCTGTCTCTATCACAAATTCCTCTTGAGAAACACCCCACTTCAAAACTCCAATCGTTCCTTTTCCTCTGTTACTTATTTTTGTCCCCGATGATTTTGATGCTGTTCAAAAAACAACCCAAAACCAATTTACCCCCAGGACTGATCTTACTTATTGAAACCATTTTACTCCTTCAGATTGTTCCCTCAGAGAGATTTGGGAGAGACCTGGGACACGTGGTAGTTCTCAAGGGAGCCACGTTTTCCCACTGTCCCGTGTAGCCTAAACAAGGACAATTAGGGTGGGATTGGTGTAATTGTACCTCAGAAAGAGCCTCACCCACTCCCTGATGGCAATAAATTGACACAACACCTCTGCTGGGGCTGGATGAAGGCTCCAGGCCCCCTGACCTGACTCTGAATGTGGAGAGTCCCATGTCATCCACCACCTCCTTCCCCAGCCAGCCCAGAGCAGGTCCCAGTGGTGACCCGGCTACCAAGGGGGACACTGTGACACCTCACACCTTGTTGGGGCAGAGCTTTTCCTGCCTCTGTGTCCCCGTGGACACCCTTCCCTCCCCCCCAGCCTGGGGTTGGTGTGTTTTTCTGGTCCCTCACTGGCCACCCAATAAATCCTCACCTGGTCTCTCACTGCACTCAAAGCTGTAAACCGTGAGCTGGATGTGCTCAAACAGTTTTTTATTCATATTTTAGAAAGAGATTCCAGGTTACAGACAACTAAACAATGAATCTTTTCCTTTCCCATGTTATCCTCTCTTCCCACGTTTCTTTCTCCTCATGTTTCTTGGAACTGGATTCTGACTGGAAGGTTCAGCAGTTTATCTGATGGATGTGGTTTCTCCTCCTTCCTGAGCATCCCAGTTAAATAATTGTCTCCGTCTCCTGCAGTTACTCTCATCTATGACACGGGTTCATGGGGATGGTGGTGTTTGTTCACTCGTTGTTATTTTTTAACCCAATTTGCCAAAATATTGAGTATTTCCTTTATTTTGTTGCTGTTTCTAAAACTCAAGCTCCTGTACCTGGTTTATTGTGACGTCTGGTTTCCTTTTCATCTTTCTTCTCCAACTACCTGAAAACCCTTTTTCTGCTCATTGTCAACCAACATTATTTCACTGATAAAATCACATTTTTTCTCAATAATTTTACTCTTCTCCAAAACCTCTCCCTGTACTTCAGAGCAGGGATTGGCAGTTCATCTCACAACCCCTTTATCAAGGATTTATTTCTGTTTCTCTTTGTCCCTTCACTTCTCACCCCTTTTCTGCTGCACAGTTTTATTTCACATTTTAACTCCACCACAGCGTTTTACCAAAATTGACCTTTCAGGACACGAGAGTTCTTCTCATCCACACACCTCCAATTTCCCATTTCTTCCAAAGATTCCACCTTGATATCAATTTTATAAACTTACCCTGTAGAAATCCTTCTGGGAATTCCTTGGCGTGTTGTGTGACATAAATGAGGTTCTTTATATTTGTGTTCCTCAAGGAGGAATTATTTTCCCTCATTATTTGATATTTATGTACTAATTCCTTGTCTTTTTTGCCCCCTTTTGCTTCCCCCCATTCCCACCATCTCCTCCTGATTAAGTTTTTTTTTATATTTTGGTTTTTTTGATGTTTCCTGTCATTGCCACACGTGGACATTTTCCTTGTTGTCTTTCCACAAATTTGAATGAATAATTCTATTTGTAGAAAATCGATCAATCTATCCATAAAATCAAGGAACTTTGTTATTTAGATTTTTTTTCCCTCCCAAATTAGCCATTCTTGATATTGTACCCTGTGTTTTCCACTGTTATAGTTACACTATTCCCAGGACTTTTATTTTGGATACATTATTTACATACTCATCATCATCACAACTCCAGCAGCTTCATCTTTTTACACCTAAATTGTAGCAGCAGATACTCTGTGAAACAGCCACTCTCAATCCTTCGAATTAAGAGTTTAGAAATTCTTTTGTCTGAATTGGTAAATGGCTCAGACACTGAATGATGTTATCTTTGGTTTGAAAAATACCCAACTTTGGAGGTGTGTTCCGGAGTCATAGTGGCAAAACCTACATATTTAGCATCATTAGAAGCAAATTATTTTAAAAAGAAAAATAAATTACTCTGGTTTGGAGAGAGAGAAACAGCTTGAAACAACAGATCCTTGGAAGACTGTCCAGGACATGAACTGACCATCTATTCATAGGTGTCCTTGGGTTGGGATTTAGTGGCTTTTCAGCCACAGACAATATTTCAGCCCATCTTTTTTTCATTTTAATCATTGTCATTCTGGTGACAGAGCATAACCAGAGAAGAGAGTGTTCAATCAAACCTGGTTTTTCTGCCCCAAAGCATTGCTCGGGGATTTCTGGTTGTCCCCCAGCCCTCCACGAACCACCACAAGCTGCACAACCCCTTTGAAGTTTATGACCAAGTTTAACTTCATCATTTCTTTGGTGACAACTGCTGTGCATGTCAGAGAAATGCCCCCAGATCTGCTGGACATGGTGGTTCCATGTGGTGGTTCCATCCAGGAATGGCACTTGAGGTCCCAGGTTCCTCATGGCCACGGTCCCATTTCTCAGAGTCCCGTGAGGATTATTTTGAAGACAGAGTGTTTGGTGGAGTTGTGTCACCCAGGAAGAGTCCTGAGCCTGGTGTTGTCCCTCTCCATCCCCCTGGCTGAGACGGGCTGGGTCTGTTGGTCTGAACCCAGAGCAGGATTGTCCCACAGACAGGACAAAGTCCAGGGGACCAGGAGCAGCGACAGGAGCCAGCAGGGAGCTTGAGATCTGGGTTGTTGTGTGAAATGTTCCAAAATTATAAAAGGGCCCTGCTATGACTCACGGTTTCGGAGCTGTTACGTGAGCAAGTATCTATTAACTTGTGCTGAGTAAGGACTTCTGGTTGCAGATGTTGTTATTCCAAATGCTCCCATCGCCGCCATCCTCCCCGGGCAGACGGAGCCCTCTCCTCTGCTGCTCCCTCAGGAGATCCACCCACTCTGTCCCTGCACACTCCAGGGAAGCCTTGGCACCCATTCCCTCCTCTCTCAAATGTCACACTCCAGAAACACTCCTTCAGCTCAGTTTAACGCTCATTTTCCCCCCTCCTGTTCATTTTCCCTGTCCCAGAGGTTGTTGCCCTGCAGTGTCACTGAGAGAGCAGGGGGAGGTTTATTGACTGTGTCCAGCTGTGCTCCCAGCTGGAGAAGGGCTGTCAGCACTGTCTGTGGGTTGTTGCTCCGTGGCTGCCATAATTCACTGGAATTGCTTTCATCTTCCCAGCTCCTGTCCAAAGGCGGCTGAAGCCGCTCGCCTCCTCCTGACAGATCTCTGGTCCAACAGGGAGCTCCAGAATGTGCTCAAGCAGGTAAGGAGAGGTTTTTTTCCCAGAGAGAGTGATCCCTCAGTGGAATGGTCTGCCCAGGGAGGGGGTGGAATTGCCATCCCTGGAGGTGTTTAAGGTCAGACTGGATGAGGAGCTCAGTGCCATGGTCTGGATGGTGGGAGGGTTGGATGGATGGAGTGTGGTGCCCGTGGCTCTGGGGTTGGGGGTTCCATCCCTGGGTGGGTGCTCACTTGGGAGTTGGACTCGATGATCCTGTGGGTTCCTTCCAACTCAGAATAACCTGTGACCCTGTGAACATTCTGCTTCGGGGAGACAAGAACAACCCTGGCCTTGACTCGCTTTGCAAAGGCCGTGATTCAGCAGGGCCAGGAGGAGCTCTGGGTGCTGGGAGGAGCACGATGGGCACCCACCTGAGATCTGAGCAGGAGGCAGCAAGTCACAGCTGACATAGGGACTGAGGGGATGGTTCTGTGCCTGTGCTGGGCACCTTCCTCCCCAGAGATGATGCTGGTTCGGGTGGGCTCCTCCCCAGCACAGCCACCTCACTCCTGGGGTCGGGGGGTGTGTGCACAGCACCGCTCCAGGCTGGGGCAGCCCTGGACATTTCACACTAATTTAGGAGATTCCCATCATTGCAGCCCATCCTGTAGGATCAGCATGGCCCAGCAGATCCCTGGGAAGGTTCCTCCTCTCTTTTCCTCCCATTTTCTCGGGTATCCATAACCCTGCCCTGTGGTTACATCACCCCTGCACTCAGGGCAAGCTTTTAAACCAAGAGCAGGAGTATTTAGGGTTTGTTTTGCTCTGTGAAGGGGCAGAGCCAGACGGGCACTGAGCCAGAGCCCAGCTCCCAGTGGCTTTCTTTGAACAACCTGAGTTTCTCCAACTCAAGAGCAGCAGCACCTGCAAAGAGTAAAGGACCAAATTAAAGAGGAGCAACATCTCCAAAGGGTTGTACCTGGGGGCAGGAAGGGAGAGAGCACCTGCCTATGGTTCTCATGTTAACTCTTAGGGGCTTTATGCACAGGAGTGGTGCAGCTTTGTGCCAGGCTCTGCTCAGCAGCCTGTGCCAACTCATTTTGATGTGCCTGAGTCACTCTGGTGTTCACACAGACGTTCACCAGATGATGAGGATGGGAGTCTGCAGGGGGACATGCATCGTGCATCTCCTTTTGCTGCTTCTTCAGGATGAGGAACAAAATTAAATAATACCCAAAGAATGATTAAATAAAGGTTTCCCCCCCCCCAAAAAAAAAGTGGAGAATTCCTGCTCTTGATCGAGGGAAAGCAATGCAAGGAAGAGCAACCTGGTCTAGTGGAAGGTGTGGGCAGGGGTGGAATGAGATGAGCTTTGAGGTCCCTCCCAACCCAACCCATTCTGGGATTCAATGATTCTGTGAAGCCCATCAAAATGGTGCCATGACAAAGGGACACAGGGGTCTGACAAAGGAGGTTGGTTGAGAAGGAAGCTCACTTGGTACAGGGAGGACAGAGACTGGAGCTGGGCAGGAGGCAATAGACAGTTATCAATGTGGAAGTTGATCTGCACTCACTGCCCTTCGTGTACATCTGCTTTTTCAGCAAGGGTTTGATAAGAACATGATGGGATCTTTAGCTGGAACGACCTTCAGGACCCTCTCCTCCAGATTTTAGGAGCCTCCCATGTACATTCAGGCTGCAGGTGAGAACGGGGCACTCGAGGGTGGATTTGGGGCACAGGAGTCCCGTGAGCTTTTTGCTGTTTTCAGTGTGTTTGGAGGATTTCCATCCCAAATCCTCTCAGCCCAGCCTGCCAAGCATTTGTGTTAGTGGACGGTCAAGAGCTGTGCTGTCCCTGGGTTCAGGGCAGATGTTGCCCAGCTGCGCATTTCAGAGATGCTCAGCACAGATGTCACAGGACAGACGAAGCTGCTGGACTTGGCTGTGCCTCTCACTCACTTTGCCAAGCAATAACTGGTTAATTGCATTTCCCCAAATCCCCTCGGGGGAGGCTCTTCTTCTCAGGGTTCTCCGTGTCACTGCTGTCCTTCCTGAACTTTGGATAGTGTTCTCCAGGCAATGTCAGTAATGTGCAATTAATTCCAGCACCCTTAGGATTGTTTGAGCCCTTAATCCACCCCTGAGTCTCGTGTCAAAGTTGAGAACCAGATGCTGTCAACTGAAAAATCCCAGACCAGGGTAGAGAAATGATGGGCAGAACTTTCAGGGCATTATATTCACTGTGAAATGGGGATTGAATCCATCAGACAATTTTCACTCATAATTCCCACAGAAGGGAAGAGCTTTAAGTGCTTTGCAAATACCAGACGTGTCTCTGGTGGTGTCTGAGATTATCCAGAGTGAATTATTTGCTCCCTTCCCCAACACTCTCCTTATGAACAAAGTAAGCACAGTCCTGGTGTCAGACAAAATGGTGCTAAAGGCCATTTTTTCTCTCTGCCCAGGCACAGATTTCACTCCTTGCTCTGCTGGGATGTAGAGCTGGACTCAATGATCCTTGTGGGTCTCTTCCAGCTCAGCAGATTCTGTGATTCTGTTTCCACTGAGACTCTGAGGAGCGTGGAAGTCCAGGGGTGAAGAGCTGTGGGCAGCCAAGAAACTGGGTACAGGCTAAGAAACAAGATGAAAAGTTGGAGTTTAATGTAAAGAAAAGATTTCTTGGATGCTTTAATTACCCAAGTTTTCGGTTTTTCTTTGTTTTGTTTTCTTTCCTTTCAGAATTTGGAATTGGTTGATGTCCAGGAAGACAACCCTTCCACGACTGTACTTAGGAAGTTAAAGATGCAGAGCGTTTCTGAGTTTAACTCAACTGTAAAGCAAACGAAACACGTGGATTTCACGTGGATGATACCGATATTTTTAAGCATTTTCTTCTTTTTAGCGGGAGAAGGGACTTTTATATACTTTCTTGATGTCAATATTGTGGGGGGGTTTTTTTGGCCAAGAGTGTGTCTGTGGAGCTCTGGGTGTGTCGCTGTGGGGGTGTGTGCAGGCAGCACACGGGCACACACCGGGAGCAGGATCTTCCTTCCAACCCCGTGTCCCACCCAAAATCGTGCGGAGTTTTATTCCAACCCCACCCAACCCCTGCACCAAACACTGCTAAAAATCTCTCACGACCTGGGTTTACCCACAAATACAAAATAATGTCAGTTTTGTGCTGAGTTCCCCCGTTGCAAGTGGCTGTTGTTAACAGACACACACAACCATCTCTTCTTTCCGAGGCTGGTTATTCCTGACAGTTTATGGACATGGGTTTCTTCTCCTCTTAAGATTTTTTTTTTTTCCCTCTGATAGTTTATTAGCATTTTCTTTCCTGTCACATGAACTCTCTCACTCAAGAAGCAAATTGACGTCTGCAAATCCTCTCTCCCGGGTCTCTAACCCTCCCCCTGAAGCTGAGTGTGAGGGGACAACTGCACCACCTCTGCAGAGCAGGAATGTTTCCAGCTCCTCATCCACTCTGAGCACCAGAACAACTCGAGCTCCTGGCTGTACCTGGACAAACGTGGTGTCGGAGAAGCTGAGCAGGAAAAGTGTTTTATTCCCCAGGATCACTGACTGAAAGTGAGGGGGGGTGTGTTTTTAATCGAGTTTTGGGTTTATTGATTGGTGTAAAGAAATGGTGTTTGTTGATGTGCAGAGGAATGTGTTCACCTGTGTGACGTCAGGTTTGGAAATATTTTATTTCTCGAGGTCTTTGTTCCATGAATCCTCCTGTGATGCTGAGGCTGGGATAGGGGACTGCTGAAGTCATTTTAAGGCAACCCAATTCTTACAACCTTCCTCTCTCCAGAGGCAAAATATCCTCTCCCTGCCCCTGGAGGGGACAGAGCTCAGATCCACAGGGGAAGGAGCAGCTGAGGATATTTTTGCTGCCTGTCCCACACCTGGTTATTGTGGTGGTTGTTATTCTTCAGACGGTGCAGGGGCACAGGACCCTGATTTTCCAACATCAGGGGCTCAGGAGGTGCTTGGGAAGGATGGATTGTGAGCCTGGCAATGGAAAAACAGGCTCATTTTTTTGCAAGTGTCAGACTCCTGAACTGGGGGGGGGATGAGCATGTCCCTCCTCACACCCATGGGGTGATCCATGACCACCAGCAGGTTTGGGTTTGCTCCGACACCGCTCCAGAGCTACAAAACGAGGTGGTGTTGGTCCCCGCTCTGGAGCACAGGGAGCGCATGTCCATGGGGGGAGACCATCCTCCAGCTGGTTTTTCTCCTGGACTACAAAGGCTGCCTTGATCTCGTGCACTTTAATGAGCAGCAGCTCTTTGCTCGCCTTCACCCACGTTCAGCCGAGAGCTTTCGCAGCCAAATGAGGGAGGGAAAAAAAAGCCCCTTTGAAGTGGAGAGGGAGAACCAGGAGAATCCGGTAGGACGGTTTCAGGGGCCCCAGCCCGTGGGCAGGCCCCTGCCAGCAGTTCCCTGCCTGGATGTGTATTCCCAGATGAACAATTCCAAATGTTTTCGGCAGGCTCTGGGTGTCCAAAACAGTTGCAGCATCCCCAGGATCCTTCCTGATTTGTATGTTGGGTGCAATTTCACACTGGGATTTGTCCCCCTGATTCCATGTTGGACAGTTAATGCTTATTAATTATAAATATTAATTCATTATAAATATTAATTCATTATAAATATTAATTGATTATCAATGAACTCCTGGGAGTTGATGGTTTTCTCTGTAAAATTAATTGGGGGAACCTGACTACAAAATGGAACGATGGAATATTGAAGGAATTCATTCTGATTGGATGTTTAGGCTTTATTTTGAAACATTGATGCTGCTTTCACCCATTTGCTGTTCCTGAATCACTGTCCAAGGCACAAAGAGCTGTAGCTACAGGACCATCAGCTCAAATTAAATTTACAGCTGCTGGAGATTTTTATTACTGAGTATTAGACTTAAAGAGACACATACACCGTTCACATAAATTTTATTACCAAAAAAAAAAAAAAATTACAGTTGCTTTTATCGCAATTGTTTTCCCAAAGCTTATAAAGTGATAAAAATAAAATCTCTCTCCATCCTCAGAGATGTTCAAAGCATGACTGGGCACAGCCCTGAGCACTCTCACCTGGCTTTGGCATTATCCCTGCCTTGAGCTGGGCAGACCAGAGAGGTTCCTGCCCATGGAATTGTTTATGTGATGCTGGTTTTTGCTGCTCTCATACCTCAAAGACTGGAGAGAGCAGTGGCTGCAGGAGCTGTGGCTGCTCTGCCGTTCCGGGGCTGCTTTGAAGCTGTTTCTTCCCCAGAAAATTCTCTGATGCTCAACTCAGTTTTCCTCTCAGTCTCTTTTTAAATCTGGACTCCAAACACCACCCAAGTCACTGGAGTAACTCTGATGCCCAATTGGGAGGAGAGAAGGGAAAATCAAGTTTATTGGAGTAATTGATGTTGCTCATAATCAGCACTTTGGGGAGTTTAGTGAGGTTCCCTCCATCATAAATTAAAGCTGATTTCACTTCCAATATAACTGGTTTTTTCGTTCTAGGGAGCTATTGCTTCTTAAAGGCATGTTTTTAACTGTGACATCCTCTTCGATGAGCTGGTTTCCTGTTTCTTGCTTCTTTAAGATTCAAGGTAGGGCATATCCCCCAGTGACAGGGACATGGGCAGGTCGGTGGCACACAGAATGTAGAGATGGAGAATTTCTGAGGAGGGAAGGACCACATCCAGCAGCACCATCAGCTCTGCCAGCAGCAGAAACAAGAGCAGTTGGGGCCTGATTTGTGCACAGGACACACAACCATGTAAATAATGACCACACTTGTTTGTCCTGGGCATGGCAGAGCTTTTTGGGTCTATTTTCTTATAAATGCTTTGTTTGGTTTGTGTCTGTACAATCCAACCCACCCCAGCATTTCAGAAGCCTCGTGGATAAGCAGAAAGGAGTAGGCAGGTTTATTCCTCTCTGAGCACACACCAGTTTGAGACCATCTCAGCCTACAGGTCCATAGCTATACAGTGTATTCTGTAAGATAAGAGGTATGTGAGAATAATGTACCAGAGTTTTTGGTTTGGCTGTACTGTATGTATTTGCTTCATTGGAAAAGCTGAAATCAATAAAAATTGCTGGAATTTCTTCAAGCTTCCCGTGCTGGGTGGTTTTATTTTGTTTGTCTTACCAGTGTTGGGAAAGAATAAATCATGTGTTGGAAGGTGTGAGGAAGCCTGTTAACCCTGCAGGGGTGAGTCTGGACTGCTCTGCCTTGTCCAACGTCAGGAAGGAACTTTAAATCCCATTTCTTCCAGCCTGCCACTGGAACAGGCTTTGTCACAGGGTTTGGTGGCAGCCCCAAGGCTGCCAGAGCTCCAGGAGGGAGTCCCACCGGGGTAAGTGTCAGGCCCAGCACTGTTCAACATCTTTATTGACGATATGGACGAGGGAATTNCTCTCAGGCTGACGACACCAGAACAAGAGGACATGGCCTTAAACTGTACCAGGGGAGGTTTAGGCTGGATGTCAGGAAGAGGTTTTTCCCAGAGAGAGTGATCCCTCAATGGAATGGGCTGCCCAGGGAGGGGGTGGAGTCGCCATCCCTGGAGGTGTTTAAGGTCAGACTGGATGAGGAGCTCAGTGACATGGTCTGGATGGTGGGGAGTTGGACTGGATGATCCTGTGGATCCCTTCCAACTCAGAGTAACCTGT
This sequence comes from Pitta sordida, assembly GCA_013390025.1. Classification (NCBI taxonomy): domain Eukaryota; kingdom Metazoa; phylum Chordata; class Aves; order Passeriformes; family Pittidae; genus Pitta; species Pitta sordida. The sequence continues at coordinate 90,190 of WEKX01010229.1, read as the reverse complement.
GAACCTGTGAAAAGCCCTCACCCCTCAGTGTCCTCTGAACCTCCCTCACATGGGCTGTGGTTGAAGCTCCTGAGTTACATTTAGAGTGTGATGAGATGCTCCTCCCCAGTTTCTCTTTGGGCCAGGCTGGAAAGTCCCAGCTCACAGACCAGCTCCTCAGACAGACCCATCAGCCCCTCACACACAGTGACCTTCTCTGAGCTCTTCCCAGTTAAACCATTTCCTTTCTGACAGGACACAGGATGCAGGGCGTGAGTAAATGTGGGTTTATGTAGGGACATCCCAGGCACCTTTCTGGTCTCTTCTCCTGCCCTGACGATACCTGATGCCTTGATTTCTTCACTGAGCTGTCACTGAGATGGGCTGTCCATGAAGGGTCCGTGAAATCATCTTCAAGCCCATCATTTATATGTGAAGACAAGATTATTTCACACCGTGTGCATCACTTAACGTTTCTCTATCATTTCTGTCATTTGCCACCCTTTCCTTGCTAGTCCATAATTCCCCCCAATCCTACAGAGCTGCCCTTCAGTTCTCGGGTGTGCCATGGTGTGAGTTTCCCTGTGTCAGGTACAGGAACTTATTGAAATCTTCCCCATTTCTCACAGGCATCACAAACTTGAAAAACCAAACACTGTCCTCCTCCCTGGGTGATCCCTTCCCTCCCATTGCCCCTCTTGTCTCCATGGCAGGTCCCCAGATGTTGGAAGACACTCTGGCTCTTCATGGCTTATTCTCCTGACTTCAGTCATTCTTCAACTGCTTTTTGATATATTTAGTGTGGTTTGCGTTGAGCTTGGCAAAGGTTATGAAGACTTTCCTATTTTTGCCTTCAGCTGTTTGAAAACACCTTCTGGTAACATCCTTTTCCTGCTGCTCAACCAGGCCAGGTGCCTTCTGCCCTTCCTCGAGGAATTCCTCCCTGCTGGGGTGTTTCAGTGTGCTGGGTGCAGCCCACACTGCCTGTAAAGTGGAATTATCTCTTTCCTTTCCCCTTAACAAGCATCTTCCCTTAAGTTCCTGGTTTGGAAGATGAGAGTGGTGGTGGGTATTTAGGCTTTTGTTGATCAAGGTGTTGATGTTATGGGGCAGCTCGATAAATGTAAGATTTGAGACCAGACTTTTCATGCTAATCAGGACCAAATTGGAGGCTGCACCTGCCCCCTTTGGGGACTCCCAGCTTGCTCCATGAAATTGCTGTTGACAACATCTAAGGATTTGGTCTCTGCATCACAACCTGCAGCAACACAAGCCAAGTCTACAGAGGGAAGGCTGGAGTGAACAGACTTTGTGCTTCCAGCACTGGGGAACACTGGTGTGAGCAGCCTCACAAGAGGAATAAGGAAGAAGCTCTTGATCTCCTTCAGAAAAAGGTTCTTCAAAGAAGAAACCTGGCAAAGGGGAATGGGATCTCAGCCACGAGTTGTGTTTAGTGTATTTACTCCAGGGAAGGCTGAGGAATAATCCCAACTACTGACAAGTATCTTATGAAGAGAGGCTTTGCAGCCTGTCAGACAGAGTGGGCACAGCCTGTGACTCTGTGCCTGGGACAGGGACAGGTGCTTTCCTGCTGTCCAGGATCACCTGCTGCTCTGCTCAGATGGTTGAAAGGATTAAGCACAAACCCCAAATATTGTAGCCAGCTTTGGGTGGACCAAGCAGCACTTCAAAACCAAAACTGCACTGGCAGCTGTGGTCACTCCTTCCTAAAACTGCTCCTAGGCCTGGTTCAGCAGAGGTTATTTGTAATGGGCTGTGAATGCAGTACCCAGGTAACAGCCTTAGAAAAGTCCAGAAGTCCTTGGGAGGACTGAAGAAGGTTGATATCATGGACACACTGGTAGTGACCGTTCTGCAGCTTCTTCAGGCACAAATCACCTCTGAAGGCACATCTAAGAAAGGTCACATAAATTATGGGCTACAAGAGCAAGTTGTGTTTCACCAAGTCTAGTCAAGTGCCTAAAGCAAATACAGGTCAGTCCTTTCTCTATATTCCTGAGCAGGTTCTCTGGACACTGGAGAAGGGCAGGACATGTCTTTGTAGCTCTCAGCATCTGTCCCCACTTTGGAAATGAAGGGTTGCTCAGCAGTGGAGCCAATACACAACTCCTTGGACCTCAGTCCAGTTCAGCTCTGGGGTCCCCAGCACAGGAGGGACACGGACCTGTTGGAACAAGTGCAGGGGACACCACCAAGAGGATCAGAGGGATGGAACACCTCTGCTATGAGGAGAGGCTGAAAGAACTGGAATTTTTTGGCCTGGAGAACAGAAGGCTTCAGAGTGACCAAAGTGAGGCCTTCCAGGATCTGAGGAGAAACGTGGAGAGACAATTTACAAGGGCCTGGAGTGACAGGACAAGGGGGAACGGCTTCAAACTGACAGGGAGTTGGTTCAGTTTGGAAATTAGGATTATTAGGATTTTTTCTTTCTTTTGAGGGTAGTGAGGCCCTGGCACAGGGTGCCCAGAGAAGCTGTGGCTGCCCCATCCCTGGAAGTGTCCAAGGCCAGGTTGGAGCAGCCTGGGATAGTGGGAGGTGTCCCTGCCCATGGCAGGAGGTGGAACAGGATGAGCTTTAAGATCTCTTCTAACCCAAACCACTCTATGATTCTATGATTCTGTTTGCAGCATGAGAAATGAACACCAAGAAACCAGTATGTCTTTTGATTTTTTTATTTTGAATGCACAAGAAAAGCCAATTTTTGGACAGACACACACAAAGACTAGAGGGCATGTTGTTAGAAAAAGTCATCAAAGGTGCTCCTGATGTGATTCAAATGTGGCGTAAAATGGATCCCCTTTAGAGCCTGGGTCGGACAGTCATGGGAGCACTGATTTAGCTCAGGTGTAGTTGGTGTTGCAGCGGGATTCAAGGCATGACAGTGGGTGTTGCAGGGAGCAGAGTATCATTGTCCCAAACAGAGCAGGCACCAAGAGCTTGGAGAGCTGACAGGTCCTACAGCTCATGGGATCTCAAGTAATGCACAGGGCTCCACTGTCCAAGCCTCATCCCACAGCAAACAGCCCCTCAGTGCAAATTTGAGTCCTTCAGTGGAGGTTTAGACTAGATATTAGGAAGAACTTTTTCACAGAAAGAGGGATTTCTCAGTGGAATGGGCTGTCCAAGGAGGTGGTGGAATCACAGTCCCTGGGGGTGTTTAAGAAAAGATTGGGTGATGTACTTAGTGACATGGTCTGGATAATGGGATGGTGTGTTAGGTAATAGGTTGGCAATAAGTTAGGTTAGGTAAGAGGTAATAGGTTGGACTCGATGATTTCTATGGTCTTTTCCAACCCTATAAATTCTGTGATTTTCTCACTGCCCATGATAAAGCAGATTTCAGAGCAGGCCCCACTCTCCATTTTCAGGTCCGTGGGACACCTTTCCTTCAGATCCGAGGCATGTCCAGAAATTCCCGAGTTGCCCAGCTCACACCCCAGAGATCAGCACTGCCCAGCCAAGAGCAGTTCCCAATCTCGTGGCACAGTGACCTCATTGCTCAGGGCACCCATTGGAAACACCAATCCCACCACAACAACACCAACAACCCCACTGTGCCAACATCTCCCACTGGGACACACGAAGTTCCCACTGGGACATATTCACTCAGCAAAGTGGGTCTCACTGGGTGAGATCAGCCCAAGCAGAGGCGCCGCTGTGGTGGAGGGAGCCCCGGCCCCTCACGAACACTGTGGGAGGACACGTGGCAGGTCAGAGCACACACCCTGCGCCACACAAGAGTTTTGGGATTTAGAGAGTGTCCAAAGGAGGGAATGAAGGTGGGGAAGGGCCTGGAGGGGAAGGTGTGAGGAGCAGCTGAGGGCACTTGGTGGGTTCAGGTGGAGAAGAGGAGCCTGAGGGGAGTTGTCACCTCATGGCAGTGACACCTTCCTGGGGAGGGGCAGAGGAGGGGCAGGCCCTGATCTCTGCTCTGGGGGGAGCAGGGACAGGAGGCAGGGAATGGGCTGGGGTTGGGTCAGGGCAGGGGCAGGTTGGAGCTCAGGACAAGGTTGTTCTTCTTCCCCCAGAGGGTGGTTGGGCAGTGCCCAGGCTCCCCAGGGCAGTGGGCACAGCCCCAAGGCTGCCAGAGCTGCAGGAGGGTTGGGATGATCCTCTGGGGACAAGGGGGGGACTCTTGGGGATGGGGCTGTGCAAGGCCAGGAGTTGAACTCGATGACCCTTGTGTGGGCCCCTTCCAGCTCAGCACATTCTGTGATTTTCTGATTTTTGGGCACACCAAAACCAGGGTCCTCCCAACCCTTGTTCTCCCACACCCCAGGGCATCTCTGCTGCAGGGGCCTTGGCAGGATGAGTCTCACGTGAGGCTCAGTGACTCATTCCCTCGTTCCCTCCCCTGACTTTGAGCTCCTGTGTCGTACAACCTTTGTATCTTCCCACAGTTCCGTGTCCTTTCAGATTGAATCTCACTGAGCGTGGAAGTTGTTCCCTACCCAAGATTGGACTTGGCCCATTTCTTGATGCTTCCTAAGCTTCCCTTTGTCTCAGGGAAGCCTTTTGAGGGACCCTCAAGCTCACCCCAAGCACAGGCCCGTGTCCCTTTCACCCAACACCAGAAGGTCTCTCCTTTGCACTGTTGGGATAGAGGAAAACATTGCAGCTCGACCTGAGCCTTGACAGCACCTTCTTCTCCATCGGGAGGGGTGGAGCAGTGACATCCAGAGCAACATTTCCCACATGAAAGGAACTGTCTGCAGCATGTCAGGATTTGGCATCCACTGCTGAGCCCCAAAAATGCTTTTCCAGCTCCCGCTCCCATCACATCTCTCTGAAGTTTGATAACCTCATGCAGAAAAGGCTCTGAAGTTTGATGTAATTCCCACCCTGAAATCCACCTTCCTGCTCCTGGTGGCTGAAATGAGATCCCTGGTGCAGAAATGAGATCCCTGGTGCCCCCAGCCTCCTCATCCCAGCTAAGCATGACCAAGAAAGCATTTCAGCACAAGGAAGGACACTGCAGGAATATTTGCAGGCTACTGGGGACCGCTGACAGTCATTTTTAGGCACCAGATCTGGTCCTGACCAATGCTTTGGTCAATATTGCGGGTTTTGGGTGAGGTCTCAGATGTCCCAAAGCTGAGAGATGGACAGAGCTGATCATTGCTCCTGCCTCTCGTGACCTCCACACTGTCACGCCTGGATTCAGAGCCTGCAGGAGACCTGCCTTGGCTGCATCTCTGCAAATGAGGAGAAAAAACAATTACAGCACCCCCAGCCTGGGCAGAGGTGAATACCCCCCACCCCCATTGCAGGGATGTGTCTGAATTCCCAAGGGAAGGCAATGGAGGTAAAAAAAACAGGTAGAAATTTCCAAAGGTCATAAATCTATTGGAAATTCCTGGCGCTGCAAACCCCAAATACATAGTTTCCCAGAGAACGAGAATTCCTCCTGCCTTTCCCTGGCACTTCTCTCCACAAAAAGCCTCACAAGGATCTGACCCAACAGATCTGAGCTCAGGCAATAATTGTAACTGCTTTTGGGTCCTGAGGCCAAGTTTCAGTCTGGGAGATGCCCCAGACTGGTGCTCCGCGATGAAGGGCAGCAGAGGTTTGCTTTGTGCATCTTATTGTTTTCTTCCTTATGTTTTCTCTTTTTTTCCCCAGGAAGCCTCTTTATCTCCCAGTACAGGTAACTCCTGCTTCAATCAACAAGGATCTCTCCTGGCAGAACTGGAAAATCAGTCTCACATCAGCAGGGCTGAAAGAAACGCTCAAAAAAAATGTAAAGGGAAAAACTGGAGATTATCCGAGCGCCTTGGAGTTCCACCCTCAGCTTTTCTTTAGCACATTTTACCCTGGATGGAAACAGATCCTTGTTTCTTTTCATGGGAGGAGACACATCCGGGAGGGAGAAAGGCACTGGGAAGGATCAGAGCAGGGTCATTGGCAGGGCTGCAGGGAGGTCCTGGATTTCCCAGGCAGCAGCACATCTCCCGAGTGGCTTCTGCTCATCCTGGTCTGTGCAATGAGAAACTGGCTGTGCCTATCCCAAATATTTTTTTTCCCCCAAGGGTAACCCAGCAGCAACAGAGAGATTGTTTCCTTCAGGATGTGCCAGAACAGAGAGTTTAAGGGGCCAGGAAAAGGTGGAGAAGGAGGAGATGTCTCAGGGAATGTTTGTGCTGTTGGAAGCGATGACTCCTTGGTACATGGAGCAAATCCCACACCCATCACCTTCCTGCCCCTGCAGCCTTCCAGCCACGAGCTCTGGGTGAAGCAGCAACGTCCCTGCAGGGCTCAGCCACCGTGGGAAAGGCAGCGGAGCTGTGGCACGTCCTGTGGAGAGACCCAACTGCAGGTGAGTCAGAGCCACACCTGGCTCTCAGCAGAGCCCAAGGAGAGGCACCCGAAAAAAGGCAAAGCAGCAGAGGGGGTTCGTACACACAGGGATCCCAGGCCCAGCCCCATTCCCCAGCACTGCAGTTAAACCAGGGATGAAGCTCAGGAGGGAGGGAGGGAGGGAGAGATGGAGGGATGGATGGATGGATGGATGGATGGATGGATGGATGGATGGATGGATGGATGGATGGATGGATAGATGGAGGGATGGAAGAGCTTTTCCTCCAACAATTCAGGCAGGGACAGACTGATGGTGACTGTCAGGACTCCAGCAGGCTGGAAGGGAATGGGATGAGCATGAGATTATTCATGGGCAGGGAGCTGACAGCTGGGACAGGTCAAAGAGCCCAGGGCTGAAAGAGCTGAGGGCACAGGATGTGGGAATACCTTCCCAATGAGTCTCCACCACTTGTGTCCCAGCCACCACCCTCCTGCCATGGCCCACATCCCTGCAGGGGCAAGTGGCAGCACCAACGGGCTCTGCAATCCCCAGAAACCAAGGCTGGGGCTTTTCCCCACACAACTCCTGGGGTTTGGCAGAGGGATGGCCCATGTCCACCCCCACCTGAGCTGGGTGGACAGGAGCAAGTCCTGGCAGGGAGACACGTGCAGTGTCCTGCAGCCCCATGGCTGTGCTGGGGACAGGGCTGTGAGTGTCATCCAGCAGCAGCAGCAGAGCCACTGGCACCTTCCATAAACTCTCCAAATGGAAATGCAGCTTTCCTGGGACTGCTCCAGAGCAGAGCTGACTGCTCACCACAGGAGCACCAGCATGGCACAGCCTGAGGCCAAACCCTGAGGAGAAGCCAGACCAAAACGGTGTCTTCAGGTTTCATGTGGGAAGATGCTGCAGGGACAATCCTTGTGTGGGAGCACTGCAGCTCTTTCTGTCCATGTTCAAGGATGTGCCATTGGGCTGATCCTCCTTCCCAGGATGACCAGGAACATGAGGTTTCCCTCCCCAGACTGTTGCCACCACCCTGCCACACTCCTCTGGGACCAGGGAAGGCAGAGGAGCTTGGCACAAGCTTGGCACAAGCACACCAGTGCTGGCACCATGACAGTCTCTGTCTACGGCTCCATCCTGGGTGGCCTTGTGCTCTCCTTCAACATCTTAGCCCAGCTAGAACTGAGTTTATCTCATTTGCTGGTGCATATCTTGGCCTTTGGTTGTTATTCTGCTCGTTTTGAGGGGGTCCCAGGCCTTTAGCAGGGATGACTACTTATGTCCTGAGCTGGGCTCACAACACCCCGCAGGCACAGCAGCTTGGGGAGCTCCCTGTGCCTCTTCCATCCCAGCAATCCTGGCAGAAAACTCCACACAACTTCAGTGACCTGCTGGCTGCTGGAAGGGCTCAGCACCCTGGCTACTGGTCAGGCACCTCTCTCCAGCACAGAGCTTGTGCTGTGACCACGGGAGAGCTCCCAAAGTGTGACACCCTTTGTGTCTGAACCCAGGCTCCTGCTGTCAGGACACTGTGAAGCAGCCACTGCGGCTTCAGACACTTTGGCACCCACTAAAACCAGATGATACATCCCGAGCCTTAAATTCCACTTGCTTGTCCAAAGCCAGAGGAGATTTTGCACCATTCTCTGTTTCAAAGTCCAAAGCTCAAATGCTTCAACAGAGTTTGTCAAGAAAGGTGAGTGAATTCAGAAGATTCAGATGCTTACATGCTGGAGATTGGGAAGAAATCCTTCCCCATGAGGGTGGGCAGGCCCTGGCACAGGTTGCCCAGAGCAGCTGTGGCTGCCCCATCCCTGGGAATGTCCAAGGCCAGGCTGGAGCCACCTGGGACAGTGGAAGGTGTCCCTGCCCACGGCAGGGGGTGGAATGAGATGAGCTTTAAGATTCCTTCCAACCCAAACCAAACTGTGATTCTATGTTTATAATCTCAGGGGTCTCCAGGCAAAATTTATTCAGCACAAATCTTCCAGCAGTGGTGGTGCAGGGCAGCTGTGCCAGGGCTGCCAGCAGTGTGGGGAGAGGACCTGCCATCCCCTCCCCTCTGGCCGTGGGCATTTGCCTTCCCACCTGCCACCTCTTCATAAACTGAGCTGAACAATCACAGCTAAAAATCTTTCCCTACCTCTCTGGCCTTTATTGCTCCTTCCCTTTTAGGAGGAGCCTTTAAGGATCAATTCATTCTCACTTGGGCAGCTCAAAATTAGACACTGAAGTCTAAGATGCTCTGGGTTCCCTTCCTGGAGAGTGGAGAGAAATAATCTGCCCAACATGAGGTTCACCCCATCATCGTGGAAGGAGTGGAAAATCAATAGTTTTCCATTTCCACTGCTGATTAAGGAAGTGCAGCTTGAGACAAGCAGTGCTCAGGCAGAGCTGGGTGGCCTGAACCTCACCCTTTATCCTCCGGGAGAGCACAGAAACACCCACACTAATACCACACTGAACCATCTTCTTTCCAGGACAGGGCAGCAAACAACACGTTCCTTGGGCCTTTCTGACACGAGCACGAAACTGGTGTCACACCAACAAAGGAGGTGAAAGCACAGCAGCTTTGCAAAGCTCCTGCAGCTCCGTGCTGTGCCCGAGGGGCCCCACCGTGACAGCGCTGCCAACTCTTGTCTTGCCACCACCAATTCTGCGAAAAACCCGCCTCCCCAAGTCATTAAAGCCACACAGGACATTTGCTTTCTTTTATAGGCAGGGAAAAGGCTTCAGAGAAAAGCTTGCCACGCTCAGCACCGCCCATGTGCTGCAGGGTAACACATCTTTATGGGCAGGATTAAGAGGCCTTGGCTGTAAATCCCTGAGCGCTGTGACTCATGTTCTCAGCGTGGCTCCCTGTGCTCATCCCTGGATGCAAACCCTTCTAACTGCATTTCCTGTGCAATTTGTGGCTGCTTTCACTGTCTCTGGTCGGACACTCAGCAATGAAAGGTTGGGAGCAGAGAAAGCTCCACCTGATTGTCCAGCCTTACCTTTTTTGGTGGTTCTCTGACCCAACAGTGAATGAGAGTTGGAAATTGTGGCTGCCAGTAGCCACAAAAGGCAATGAAAATGAGACATCTTATTCTCCAAACAAGGAATACCCTGAATTTATCATGGTGCCAAGGAACATGGATTAATTCATCATTTGTGCCACAGAATGTGCTGAGCTGGAAGGGACCCACAAGGGTCATCCAGTCCAACTCCTGGTCATACACAGGCCCGTCCCCAAGAGTCCCCCCCTGTCCCCAGAGGATCGTCCCAACCTTCCTGCAGCTCTGGCAGCCTTGGGGCTGTGCCCACTGCCCTGGGGAGCCCGGGCACTGCCCAACCACCCTCTGGGGGAAGAAGAACAACCTTGTCCTGAGATCCAACCTGCCCCTGCCCTGTCCCAACCCCAGCCCATTCCCTGCCTCCTGTCCCTGCTCCCCCCAGAGCAGAGATCAGGGCCTGCCCCTCCTCTGCCCCTCCCCAGGAATGAGGTCTCCCCTCAGTCTCCTCTTGTCCAGCAACAGAAGGAAACAGGACTCACAACACCAACTCCTGTGAAGTCTGGCTGTTCTGGGAGGGGAGATGTTATCAGGTGAGCTCCCAGTGGAAGCTGTGAGGTATTTAATTTACATTTTGTGTTGTGGAAGATCTCTCCCCTGTGTGTGAGCAGTCACATGCACGTGCCCAAGGGATGATATTCCTTTTCCTGTCCTTTTCCCACAGGCAGCACTTGTGGTGTTACTGGAGCACGTTCAGGTCAAGCTGGAGGCTGCAGAGCCACCAGGGCAGAACATGTCGTCTTTCCCTAAGAAAGAGGTTGATATTTATGCTCAGAGATGGTCTAGAATTCAACAAAAGGCTCCGTTTGGAGTGTGAGACCATTGAAACGGGGCCACAGGGCAGGAGAGTTGGAGCCACCAATTGTGAGTGCAAATTGCCCTGGAGCAGATGCACATCCCTGAGCTTTGGAAGGGCCTCTGGGGAGATCCCCAAATTTCCAGGTGCACCACTAGTGACCAGCTGTGCAGATGGAGCTGTTTCTGCTGCTGCTCTCCTCAGCTTCCTCTTTGCTGACACAGAAATAACACACCTTATTAATATTAATTCTTTGAATGTAACCAGACACACGTGAGCTCCTTTGTGCAGATGCTGGTTCACCTCATTCAGAACTTTCTGGGTGACTTAATTTTACTCCTAAAAAGGTTTCAGGTTCTCAGATGCTGAAGTTGACCCCAAATACACCCACATCAGAGTATAAATTATAAAAATACCCACTGGCTTCCTTTTTCCCCTTTGCATCCAAGTGGAAAGGAGTAGAAAGAATATTGAAATTAATGGTCCAAATTCTGAATTTTCCATGGTTCTGTCAGAGTAAGGCCAAATCCTAGAGCTGCTGCTGATTCCCTGGGCAGTGATGCTAAACCACCCTGTTCTGCCTGCCTGGTGTTAAGGAGCTTTAAGGAGTCACTGAGCCTTGGCACAGAGCTGCACTGAAACAGGGACAGAGCTGGGCGTGTGGACAATTGGGTTTTTAGTGCTGCTAAACGTTGTAGGCTGAGTCTGGACCTCATTGCTCTGTCACAAGAAAAAAAAATAATAAAGATTGCAGATAATGAGCTAATAACACTTCACTTTCCCGACCTGCTTTGCATCTTCAAAGCGCTCCACAAGAACAAACTAATTAACTGTCCAGAGCAGAAGCTCATGACTAAGAGCTGAGAAACCATGTGAGTCAACCTGCTTGCAACAGCTCTTTGCAGTTTTCAGTAAAAACTCATTTTGGAGGAAGGTCTGTTTACTGGCCCAACTGGTCGCCCCAATCCACATTCCAGGGGTGTGAGCGGCGTGGATGGACCCAGCCCCGGGAGAAGCCCCACCAGCTTCAAAAGGGCAACACCTCGCCAGGAATGCCCCAAACCCAACCGTGTGGCCTCCTCCTTTCAACTTGCAGGAGGTGAAACTGCTGAGTCGACAGTCCCTGCACAGCCCCACAGAGCCTGGGCTCATCCTGCGCCTCCTGGGAAGGCTTTGTTTGCAAACAGCCTGTTCCCCAAACCATTAATTCGGAATAAACACTGTCCCAGTGCCTGTTAGCGGAGAATTAGCTTTCCTTGATGTGCCTGTGGGTGCTGTGAACCTGCCCTTGGAGTTGTCGCCAGTTTGAGTCCCAGCTCCTTTATTCCTTCCTTTGGGCAAATTCTTCAGTTTCCACAAGAATGTGACTTCTCCGTCAGGTCCTTGGCTTTGGAGGAATGTGGATCACAGTTACTCAAGCAAAATAGAGATGAGAACATTGATTTTTTTTTTTTTAATGGGTAAAGGAAGGTGGACACCCAGCCCTACGTAAGAATTCACACCAAGAATTTTGCCTTCGAAACTCCTGCCTGGGTGGGGGTATTTCCACCAGGAAACATCCCTGCTCTTCCTCTGTGACAGAACCTCTAAATGTCAGTCCAAATCAAACCCAGTTTCAAAAATCAAACCCAGTTTCCCCAGACCCTCACCAAACTCCAGCCCTCAGGTTGTAGGAAATTTCTGGGGAGAAAATGCACCTGTGGGACTTGTTTAAGGGCAGGTGCCTCTCCAAGGGAGATGCCAAATTCCAAGACCCCCTGAGGGATTGCAGGCCCCATCTCACATCAGGCCCCTCAGTCCCAGAGGTGCTGGATTTCAATGTGGGACACCCCACCACCATCCCACCCAACATCCAGGCTGCTGAGGACCCTGCCATGAAGCATTTGTGCTCCTCTCTGTTGTCTGAGGTGTTAGAAAGCCCAGATCAAAGCTCCAGCTCCTGCTAAAGGGTTCAGGAGCATCAGAGGAACATTTCTGTGGCTGTAACCTGCACATCTTGAGGCAGATCTTCTGGGCCAAATGCTTTGCCAAAGAGCACAGGGCCAGACTGCCAAAATATCTGTGTTGGGACACCAGGGTCTGGAATCTGTGGAGGAATTTTGCCCCTGTGAGAGGCTGATTCTTCCTGAACCATCCAGGAATGGTGTTTGTGCCATACCCCACCTGTGTTGAGCCGCCCACCCACAGCTGGGACTTGGAGCAGACAATGGTCCTTCCTCCTTGGTTCCTTGCCTGGTTCGTGGGCAGAGGCTTTGGGGACTTTGGCATCACTTTTCCTGCTTCCCAAAGAGAAGTGGTTCCTTCCCAGCTGTTTATCCTTAGGTTGTCCTGCTTGTAGCCCCTTCAAGCTGCAGTTGGGATGTTTTTGCAGCTTTAAGAAATGCCAACCATTTCCAGAATCCTTTAGTAGCTGCTCCTTTGTAGTGATGGTGTTTGGAGGGCTGCAGTTAATCACAGGGCTCAGGGACACACAGGGCTAATTAACCCCATCAACAAATAACCATGAGCTGGTTCCCATCCCACTGCAGCCAGGACCCCAGCCTGGCTCTGCCCTGCCAGGCCACACACCTGAACCACCCTCTGGACATATTTATCTCTACCCACCCCCAGGAGAGGCCTGGAATTGAAATCAGGCCATGAGTAGATGTGCTGAGGGTCTCTGGGATTAGTCTGGACCTACTGTGTCTGATTTATTCCGTGCATCTGGAGGAGCAATGGGTTGAGTTGAGCCCTTTCTGGGATCCTGTGGGAAGGTCTGGAGCCCAGCAATGCTGAGATCTCAACGCTGTGCCCTTGGTTTGGGCAGCCAGCCCAGCAGCCCTGCAGGATGAGCTCTGGGCTGTGAGGAAGGTGATGGGGAGCTCCCTGAGAGCTCAGCCCGAGGGAGGAGACCTGTCCTCCTCAAGGGGCCAATGGGCACCTCTCCCAGCAGGCAGAAATGCTTCTTAGTCTTTATCAAGATGATCCTGATTGCAATTACATCAAAATGTTTGAAACACCGGCCTGGATGAAAACCCTGAGGTGGGAAACCTCTCAGAACCAAATGTTCCTTTTCTGGAATATGTGGGTCCAAAAATGTGAGGATTTCTGGATTTGGCAGAACATAGTTGAATTTCATATTCAATTAAATTTCAGGTGCTGTCAGTTTTGAGGCGTGGCATGACACAGAGCTAACTCAGGGACAGGCTGCGTGGCACAGGCCCCACCACAGGAAAACTTCCAATAATTGCTCTATTTTTGCAGCTCATCAACAGCATCTGATTCACAGAGAGATCAAAGTGTTTCCCTGCATCGAAGTGTTCCTTCTTTGTCATGATATCAGAGGTGGATCTATTGCTCTGTGTTCGTTTACAGGTGCAGATAAAAGGTGTCAGTGGCTCAAACCAGGAGAGCACAGGCCATGGAGCCACCACCTGACACAGCCACAAACTGCAATTATAAAAGTGCACATTGTGGCTTTTGGATACTTTAAATAGACTTACAAAAAAGAGGAAGACTTTTTACACGGGCAGACAGTGACAGGACAAGGGGGAATGGTCTTAAACTAAAAGAAGAGAGGCTTGGATTAGATGTGTAGGAAGAAAATCTTCCCTGTCAGGGTGGTGAGGCCCTGGCACAGGGTGCCCAGAGAAGCTGTGGCTGCCCCATCCCTGGGAGTGTCCAAGGCCAGGCTGGAGCCACCCGGGATAGTAGAAGGTGTCCCTGGCCATGGCAGAGTTTGGACTGGATGGGCTTTAACGTCCCTTCTAACCCAAACCAGTCTGGGATGTGATGGCAAACCAGCATTACACAAATTCAGGACTCAGAGCTGCAGCTCAGCTGGGCTTAAAAACCAGCTCAAATCCGCGCTCATATCAGACAAGGACAGAACCTTGAATCTTCCACCTCCCCAGCAGGTGCTGTAACCTCTGAGCTGTTGGATGAGAGATGTGTTACCTTCCTCTGCTGCTCTTCCCTTCTCTTTTTCTGTTGTTTAAGGCTCAGCCTTGGAGGCAAACACCAAACTGCTGGTGCTGAGCTGTCACAGTGGGCTGGGAGCAGAGAGCAGCCAGGGCTGAGTGAGGCGTGGTGGCATCTCAGAGGCTCAGGCACTCCTGGGTCTGCTGAGGCACTTCAGTCATCTGCAGCAGATCTGAGTCTCACATATTGATTTCCCACAGGAAGACACACAAAGAGTATTCACGGGTCATGAGGGTTTTCCCAGGTTTGGGTCATGCCAGGTCTGAAGGAAAAGCCTGTGAGTTCACACCTGGGCATTCCCATCTCTTCCAGCTTCCAACAGACCCACAGTGGAGCTCAGTGGCACAGGGCACACCATGAGTGGGGGTTCATGCAGAACCCTGTTCTTGGCAGAGGTGACAAAATCACATCCTTCATTCAACGTGCTCATGGAGGGGTCTTTGGCCACGGACAGTCTTGGGACCTGAGAGGATCAGAGTGAATAATGCTAAAACTCAGCATTGCATCCATCCCTCCTTCAGGCCAGCCCACCTGCACCTCTGACACATCCTGTCCAGTGCTCCCCTGGGTCAGCACCGCTCCCAGCCCTCGGCTTCCTCTGCCCAGCACACACGTGGGTGACTGTACATCAGTGACACCCCAAAATGCATCCCCTGCCCCTGGGTGCCCCTGTCCTGGGATGACCCATCCACCAGCAATGCCTTGGACATGCCATGGGCACGAGTCCCGTGTGCCCAGCACTGCTGTGGCACCTTCCTCTGGAGGGGCTCTGCAGGGTCTGGCACCGTGAGCTCAGTGTGCACAGAGGTACCTGTGACTCTGTGTGTGTGTGACTGTGCACACGTGTCTGGGACTCTGCACACGTGTGTGTCAGTGTGGAGGGGAGCTCCCAGCCTCCTTCCTCTGCAGGGAGCAGCGTGGTGTCACCAGGCAGTAGCAGAAGCAGGAATGTTCTGGAGATACTTGGCCTCAGAACTGCCAATGTGGGCTCTGAGAGCTGCCTCTGAGGTGATGCCATGGGAGATGCTGCTGAAGGCTTTGTCTCTGCTTTGGGCTGTGTCTCACAGCTCACTGTTGGCTGCAGAGCTTCAGGCAGCAGCTGAGCTGGGGGGAGAATGGTGTCCACGTGCCTTTGGGAGGGAAGATGGGTCAGGATGTGTGCAGCTGGGAACCAATTCACAGCATCACAGTATCACAGTATAGATAAGGCTGGAAAGGACCTTGAAGACCATCCAGTCCAACCTACAGCCCAACTAACCCAACATCTACATCCAGATCATATCACCCAGCACCTCATCCAGCCTCCCCTTGAACACCTCCAGGGATGGCAACTCAACCACCTCTGTGGGCAACTCATTCCACATCCAGATCACAATTCCCTCCAGTGCTCCAAACCTCCCCAGATCTGTGCCATCCCTCAGCCTGTCACTGCCAGAGCCCTGTAGGGATCACCACGGGTCTGGTGCTCAGCACCACCCAGGGCAGGCACACCTGCACCACCTGTACCTGATGGAGCCAGCGCTGGGCATGGGGCACATCCCAACTCCTGTTAGGACTCCACACCTCCAGCGGTGCTGCTCTGCACCAGAGTTTACACTCAGGCCTTGCACTGAAACCAGGGCATGAGAGCACATGCAAACATCGTGATTCAGACCTCACCAGGAAACTTATTTTCCTTCCACTAAGTGCCAATAAAATGCTGCTTCCAGACAGCAGGCAAAGCCTCTTCCTTTCCATCCCAGGGCATCGCTGGCTGCTGTGTCAGCGGGGTTTGTCTCAGACACGGGTCATTGTGGAGATGTTAAACCGTGTTTGTGGTGCATTAAAGACTTCATTGATGACTTAACAACATCTGTGGAATCAGCAGAAACCATGGCTGGCTTTAACCAATTAAAGGCCATTAATTGTGAATGAGCTGCCACAGGCAGTGATTTACAGGGCTAAAACATTTAATGAAACTGGGAGTTTTATAAGGCATTTCAAAATGAGCATAAGAAACTTGCAAACACCAGATCCTTGCACAAACAAACAGGGGAGGTGTGCTGGGGAGGGCCATGGCACAGCAACACCATGGTTTGGGACTCTGAAGGTGAGAGCTCCACATCTTGAAGGTGTTTCAAAATTCAGCATTTCTGTCCTTTTTCAGTCTTTTAAACTACAGCTTGTTGTTGGAGCTGATCTACAAGGAATCAGAGGCTGCACTGCCTCATTTCCTGCAGCATCTTTGTGGTGTTTGGCCTTGGCTTGAGCTGGGGGCTGGGCATCCACCTGGAGACAGTGGATCAGCAGGACGTGCCCACCCTGTACCCGAGTTCATGGATGGTGAAGGTGGTGAATCCCACAGCACACTGCTAAGGATGGGCAGTGCCAGGTGATGGCATCCAATGCCACTCTCTCCATGCTCCACAGAGCTGTGCTGCCCTGCACACCCTGGATGTCACCCAGAACAGAGACTTCCTGGTGGGCTGTGCCTGGGGACTCTGTGCTAACCATGCGCCACATGGCACAGGAGTTGGGGGGGGTTATCCTGCAGTGCTGCACCCCCTCTCCAGCCCCAGGGGACTCAGGTTCCCCCATCCTGCAGTGGGGAAAGTGGGGGATGGCCCCATCACGATGCAAAGCAGGAGAGGCAGAGCAGCCCACACCTTCTGTGGTGTCAAAGTGAGTGTTGTGCCTGATGGGGGAAGCAATGCCCCAACATCTCACGGGGGCCCTGCTTGAGCAGGGAGGTTGGACTAGATCACAGAATCATAAAATCATGGAATCTCCTGAGTTGGAAGGGACACACAAGGCTCATTGAGTCCAACTCCTGGCCCTACACAGGACACCCCAACAATCCCACCCTGTCCCTGAGAGCGTTGTCCAGACCCTCCCAGAGCTCTGGCAGCCTTGGGGCTGTGACCAAACCCTGGGGAGCCTGGGCAGTGCCCAACCACCCTCTGGGGGAAGAAGAACCTTGTCCTGACATCCAACCTAACCCTGCTCTGACACAGCTCCACGCCAGTGAACTTCCATTGGTCTCTTCCAACCTTACCCAGCCTGTACCCCCTGCTCTCCGAGGCGGGGGGTGAGGGAACCCTGCTCCATGTGCCCAACTGATGTCCCCAGGAAAAGACTCCACATCCCCGTCTGGTGAGAAACACGGGGTCCTGGCACCATTCCAGCTTCAAGAACTACCACCCCCCTGTCCCACAGGTTCTTGTGAGCCACTGCACCTACGTCATGGTGCTACTGTTGGGAGTGTGGGCACATGCAGGACCCTGGTTCCTCCAGGTGGCCCCAGGACAGCCATCCCAGCATCTCCTGTGCAGTCCAGGGCACGCCTGGCAAACAGGACCTGAGCAGGCTGTTTCTGTAGATGTTGCAGCAACACCAGGCTCCATAATATCTGTTTTTCACCATGGCTTTGCTCTGGCACTGGCCCTGGGTCTTGAGTAGGCAAAGAACCTGAAGCTGAGACCAGGAGATGCATTTTGTGAGACCTGGGCACAGGTCTGATGCATTCTGGGCACATGCAGCAATGCTGGGACGGCTGTGCTGGATGTTAAGGAGGAAACTCTGTACCTGAGCTGTGTAGCTTTGAATTCTGTGCAGGACATTGGCATCACTCTGGGACAGCAAAGTCCTCCTGTGCCACACGAGCCCTGCATGGCACCCATGAGCACACACACTGCACTGTGACTCCACAGAGGAGCCAGAAGGGCCCTGGCATCCTGCCCTGCCCAGACTCCATGGACACAACCTCATCCCTGTCCGTGCCTTGGCTGAGACACCAGAACTCCTCTTGAGCAGCCGCTGTTTCCTTGTGCTGTGATCAGAGGTTCTGCTCCCCAGAGGACCACAGCACGGAGCTGCAGTTGGACTGGATGGTCCTTGTGGGTCTCTTCCAGCTCAGGACGTTCTGTGGCTCTGTGGAGTATGTCTGAAGGCTGTGGCAGAGGATGCTGATCCTCAGCAGCACGTTAGAGGATGTTACACCTCTCAGCTCCTGGGAAGATGCCCTGCTGGGGAAGGGCAGAGCTCTCCACCCTCATACCAGATGTGGCATCCAGGGGTCAGGCTGCCCACGGGGACACTGAGACCACACAGCAGTGCTGGAGGACACCGGTACACTGCACATCACAGAATCATTGAGTCCCAGGATGGTTTGAGTTGAAAGGGACCTTAAACATCTTGTTCTAAAGCCCTGCCGTGGTCAGGGACACCTTACACTAGACCAGGCTGCTCAGATCTCCACAGTGATGTGGCACTGCAAGGCTGGGAGCACCCTGCACAACCCCCCCAAAGCTGCTGCCTGGGGTCCCTCACTCAGTGGGCACAGCAGGGTGGGCAGTCCCTGATCTGTGCTGCGTGTGGCAGGTGGGGACAGCACCCCTGTACACCACAGAATCCTGGAATATCAGGAGTTGGAAAGGACACATGAAGATCATCCAGTCCAACCCCTGGCCCTGCACAGACACCCCAACATCCCACCCTGTCCCTGAGAGCGTTGTCCAAACTCTTGGAGCTCTGGCAGCCTTTGGGGTTGTGACCCTGGGGAGCCTGTTCAGTGCCCAACCACCCTCTGGGGAAGAACCTTGTCCTGAGATCCAACCTAAACCTCCCCTGACAGAACTCCAGCCCTTCCTGTCACTGGTCCCAGGGAGCAGATTGATGCTGCCCCTTGTGAGGAAGCTGCAGCCCCCAAACAGGGGTTATGGAGGGGCACAGAGTAGAGCTGCTCACCAGCCCACAGCAGCTGTGCCACCCTCCAGCAGCTCTGGGCACAACGTCCTGCGCCACTGCCATCGTCACACAGCCCGTGCGACACCCTGGAAGCTCCCGGAGAAGCCCCCAAGTGCTCTGCCATGTCCCAGAGCATTGGTGCACCCCCAGCCCGGGTGGGACAGGGCTGGGCGCTGACTCAGCGCTGCTGGCACGGCTGCGCCCCGGCGGTGCCGGGTGTGGAGGGAGCCGGGCTGGAGCCTGGCCAGGAGCTGCCGGGACAGGCAGCGCTGTGGGAAGCAGGGAGTGCCCGGGTACCCCCGCCCTGGGCGCTGCCAGCCCCGCAGGGACGGGCAGAGCGGCTGCAGTGCCACTGTGCGGCACCGGGCACCAGCACCAGCCTTGCCCTGCCAGAGAATTTGGAGAATGGTCCTTCTGAGCCTGGGAAAATGGGATATTTTTTTCCCAAGCCAGACACAGCTCTCTGCCCCGAGCACTCCCCTCTCCTGTTGCCGCGTGTCAGGCAGGGTGGAAATGTCACTTACTCAGCCACCCTCTGGACATTTCATGTCCCAGCACTGCCACCCTCCCCAGCTCTCCCTTTTTGGCCCAATAAGGGGTCACGTTCTTCCCTCCACACCCCGTTTTTGTGGACACGGGTGATAGGGAGCTGGTTGTTTTTCACCTGCTGCCTGTCTGAGTCTGAGTCTTCCCAGCGTCTTGTTCTCCAAAACTCGATGGTGTGTGTTTATGGAGGCAAAATAAATCATCATCCAACAAGAGCACAAGGGAAAAACCTGCAGGAGACCCCCCAGATCATCAGAGAGGGGAGGGGGAGGATGGGCAGCCCCAGCAAGGGGGAGAAAAAGGGGTAGGGGATAAAAAGCCTTTGAAGATCCACCACTTTGTGCATCCTTCCCTTCATGGGTGCTGTTTACCCACAGCACTGGACAGCTTGCCCCAGGACATGGGAATGCAGGCCTGGTATCTTCAGCTGGCTGCCAGTCCAGATCCAGATCCACCAGGAACACTCGGGGCTGTGCAGCTGCTGTGCCCCTGTGGGCACTGCACGTGTGAACAGAGGTGCCCACAGCCCTAAACACACATGAACGGCCTCTCCACACCGGCTGATCTCAAGGTTTCATTGCATGTTGTCAGAAACGTGCAGAGGAGGCAAACCCACCTGGTCTGGGCCCTTTAACATGCAGTGGAAATAGGAGTGAAAATGGCCTGGGGAGGTGAGTTTGTGATTATTCCATTTACCATGAGGCTTGGAAGGAGAGCTCCTGTCCAGGGTGTCCCACAGGGGCTCTGGGACAGCAAAAGCAGGAGCTAAAGTGGACATGACTAGGATTGCCCCAAAGTGCAGCAGGAAAAGCAGGTCAGACCACTGAGGTCTGTTAAAAACCCCCCCAAGGGCTGCACGTGGGAGATGCTGTGAGGCACAAGGACAGGACTGGCTCAGTTGGTTGGAGCACGGTGCTGATAACACCAAGATTGTGTGTTTGATCCCTGGACGGGCCATTCACTTTAGGGTTGGACTCGATGATCCTTGTGGGCCCCTTCCAGCTCTGAATATTCTGTGATTCTGTGACAATGTTATTCAGGAGGTCCTGGGTGGCTGGAGCAGGTGTGCAACGGTGCTGATTCCATCGAGCTCTGCTCAGACTCTCCTATGCCTGTTCCCTCCGGGCTCAGAGCTTCAGGATGGAGACAACACCCGCACCCCCTCACTCCTCTCTTTATTTACAGACACAACACCAGTCAGGGGGGTGGAGATGAGAAACAGCACCTCCTGAGGCATCTGCCCCCCCTGACCCAGGGCTTTGTGCAGCAGGAGGATGGGTGGGTGCGTGATGCAGCCCAAAGGCAACACAGCTCTCTGTGGCTCGGCCTCCTTTGCCTCCTGAGCCACCTACTTCCACCGGCCGCCCACCATGGTCTTCCCACGGGCACCCTTTGACCTGGAAGGGAAGCAGAAAAGCACGTGCAAAAATGTGTCAGTGACCACGAAAGGAGGGATGGGGTGGGTGCCTTCTGGTCCTGCAGAGGAGGGAGATGTCTCTGATTGATGTTCACGGCCCTGGGGGGATGAAGGTCTTCAGTGCCCCCAGGTAAAACCTTGGGACCCTCGTCAATGTGTTTTGGGACTCTGGGGGAACAAGCTCATGCATTTTCCAGGTGTTTCTAAAGAACCCCAATTTCCTTCCCGTATTTCTCGCCCTCTAAGGATTCTTCAGAGAAGGATTGATGAGTTGGATCTCTGGTCCTTCAGGACCCACCACATTGCTCTCCGTTACCGGCATAGGGGGAACAGGCACTGCCTTGGGCATGGGTCAGCAGAGAGGAGGAGGAGGAGGCTTGGGTGGGCAGGGAAGGGCATTTCTGGCTTTAGCTGCCAATCCTTGGCCCTGCTGATGCCCTGCTGTGCCAGTGTCCGTGCAACACACGTGCAGTGGGGGACACACAGCACTCCCAGACACCTGTACTCACCCTTTGCTGCAGGAACAGGCCGTGTCGGGGCAGGAGAGAAGAGAAAGGTGGTGTCAGTGGGTGGGAGATGCAGCCCCTGACACACGGGGTGGGCTGAGCATCTCCCATGGGGGATGGCAGGGTGGGATGTGGATGTGAGAGCCGCGTGGTGCTCCTGAGAGTGGGGTTAAACACCCTCCTCCACCCTCCTACCAAGGGTCCCTCAGTGCAAGAGGACATGGACAAGGGGACAGGCTCCCCTGCCCTTTTCAGGGCTGCACAGCCCATGGCATTTCCCCTCCTAGACAAACTGGGATCTCCAGCACATTCCTGAGGTGCTGGGCAGAGCCTCTGCAGGGATGGGGGTGGTTGGAGGCTGGAAGGAGCCCACAGGACACAAGGCTCCCTCTGCAGATGTGGCATCTCCCCAGAGGCCATTCCCAGCTGGGATCTCTGGAGTAGGGGAAGCTGGTGATGATGGGATGTCATGGGGGTCTGTCCATGGGAGCAGAAGGGCAGGGACTGAGGTCTCTGGGCCAGACCTGCAGGTCTGTGAACACCAGACACCAATGGGACCAGGGGCAGGAGTGGGAAGGAGAGGAGGTGGCTCAGAGAAGGTGGAGGAGAGCTGAGAGATACCTGGGGAGGGAACTGGGGCCAGGGGAGCAGGGAGCTGGGGCTGGAAGGACAAGAGACATCGAGCAGGGACGTGCAGCCTGCCCAGGGACTTACACTTTCTGGTGGTCACTGACACGGTTTCGGAGGACGTTGATCTGCAAGAAAAATGCAGGTGGAGGGTGAGGTCTGGCAAGATGCCCCAGGCCTGGCTGGGGACAAGGCTGAGGGTGAAGATGCATCAGTGCCCTCTTTGCAGTGTGGTTCTTGCCTGGGGGTTAGAATCCCAGAATGGTTTGGGTGGGATGGGATCTTAAAGCCCATCTGATTCCACCTCCTGCCATGGGCAGGGACACCTTCCACTAGACCAGGGTGCCCCAAGTCCCATCCAGCCTGGCCTTGGACAGAGCTGTGATGTGCAGCAGAGCAGGAAGCCTGTTGCAGTGCCAAGAACACATCCCAAGGAGTTGGGATTTCAGTTGGACAGGCCACCTCAACTCCCAGATGGGGAGAAGGATCAGCCAGGAACACGGAGGGCAAACAAATCACAGGGGCCTGGCAGCTCACCTCGTATTTCTGCCGCTTGAACTTCTCCTGAAGGTCAAATTTCTCAGCCTCCAGATCACGGATGTTTTGCCACAGTTCCTTGGCCTTCTCCCTGTGGGAAGAGCCAGCTGGTGACAGCGGGACAGGGATGTGACTCCCAGGGAGCCCAGTGCAGGGATGGGGCAGTGATGCCAACACCTTGTCTGCTCCCCTGGGACAGGGCTCCTTGCAGGCTTCTTGTCTGGAGGGGGATGTGTTACCCAGGTGGTGATGCCAGTCCCATTCATGGGCCAGAGCCATGGGGGATGTCAGTACATATGGGGACATGGATGTCCCAGTGTGTGAGCCTGGCTCCCTCGGGACACACATGTCCCAGTGTGTGAGCCTGGCTCCCTCAGGACATGCATGTCCCAGTGTGTGAGTCTGGCTCCCTCAGGACATGGATGTCCCAGTGTGTGAGCATGGCTCCCTCTGATGGCTGCTGCCATCAGCCGCAGTCTGGCTGTGGTGGCCTGGCAGAGCCAAGGAGCCCATATCCCTAGTGGGGTGTCACAGGCCATCTCTAGCTGTGCCATCACCCCCGTGTCTGGGCTGCAAGCCCCAGAGATCCCTCCCCAGCCCAGGATCCTGCCCCAGACATCCCTCTCCAGCCCAGGATCCTGCCCCAGAGATCCATCCCCAGCCCAGGATCCTGCCCCAGGAGGTGGCACCCAGTGCAGAACTCCTACTCTGGACATCTCCCTTGCAGCCTGTGCTCACCTCAGCTTGTCTTCACTGAGGTGGTCGATGTTCAGGGGCTTCCGCCGTTCACTGAGGATCTTCTTCTTCTTTTCCCGCTCCGTTTGCTTCTTCCCACCTTTTTTCTCTGACTGAGGAAACCATCAGTCCATTGGAGGGAAGGAAACCTGCCCGGCCTTTGCTCTACCCCATCCCCAGTTGTGCCCACAACACCCTCAGCTTTTGGGACTCCAGAAGCACTTGAGGTCCTCAACATAATTCTGGCAATGGTGGACAAGACTCCCGTGTTTCCACCCCATCCCTGTCCCTGCCCTTGAGGCAAGGCTGGAGCTGCCCTGGGCAGCATCTGCACAGCAGAGCTGAGCTCACAGCACCTCAGAGCTCACTTTGGGTTTGTAACCACTGCTGTGACCCAAACCCAGTGACCTGACTTCACCTGCTCTTAGAAACCACAGTCTACCAACACGGGGTGAGGTCAGCCCGTGGTCAAGCCCTTCCCAGGAGCACCAGTGGCTTCATTAGAATCATCCAGGGTAGGGCCACACCTTCTGCATGTAGCCTCCAAAATGCAGCATGTTGGACAGAGCTTTCTTCTTCCGCTCCTCCTCCTCAGCCCTCTTCCTCGCCTCCTCTTCCTCTTTCCGAGCTCTTTCTTCCTGCCAGGGTCACAAGTTGGTCAGGAGTGGACGGACAGACACATCGTGGACTGTCTTACACTCAACACCCAGATCGTGCCCCAGCCCAGGGCCCTGGTTCCCAAGGGACACTCACGGCCATCCGGGCCTGCCGCTCCTTCTCCCTCTCGCTGCGGATCCGCTGCTGCTCTGCCCTCTCCGCTCGCCGCTGCTCCTGCACAGGGAGAGGATGTTGGCTTGGACACCCCAGGGACACCTATGGACACACCCCTGACCACAAAAGCCCTGAGAGCCCCGAGGGCAGATCTGCTGCTCCCAGTGGACAGTGACCACGGGGAAGGGGCATCAGGCACCGCAGTGTCCCAGCAGCCAGAGCAGGGGCTCCCCAGTGACAGGGCCTGAGGGGACAGCTGGAGCTGTGTCAGGGGAGGTTTAGGATGGATATCAGGAAAAGGGTTTTCACCCAGAGGGTGGCTGGGCACTGAACAGGCTCCCCAGGGTTTGGTCACAGTCCCAGAGCTGCCAGAGCTCCAGGAGCATTTGGACAATAATTTCAGGCACATTGGGATTGTTGGAGTGTCTGTGCAAGGCCAGCAGTGGGACCTCAATAGTCCTTGTGGGCCTGTTCCAGCTCAGGAGAGCCTATGATTCTGTGATTCTGTGATTCCTGGGCTCTGAGGTACAAATTCTGTCTCAGACCTCAGGCTCTGTCCTGCAGGACCACGGGATGTCTCAGGTTTTGCTGTCAGAACTGTGGTGAAAGGATGGCGGCCGTGTCCCCACAGGGGACGGGGTGGGGCAACAGCCCTAGAGGGGGAAGGCTGAAGACGTACAATCCTGTCCTTGAGAGATAGGAGCTCCTCTTCCTCCTTCTTCCTGCTCTCAAAGTGGGCTTCAATGAGAGCCTGCAGCTCGTTCAGGTCCTTCTCCATGCGCTTGCGGTGAATGTCCTGCACAGAAACACAGAAACACTCCCAGGAGTGGGGCCTGCAGGAGCTGCAGAGCTGCTGGGCACTGTGAGGAGGAGCAGAGTGATGGGATCTCCTCGTGGGGGTGGGAACTGGGGGCACAACTTACGTCAAAATCCAGTCTCTCGCCATCGGGGATTTTGGGAGGCACCAGGTTTGGCATGAAGACCCTGCAATGGAAGGTGGGCAGGAGGATGGTGGGTCTGCAGCAGGAACCTGGGAGGGGATGGTGCCTTCACCCATCCACTGAGCCCCAGCCCTGAGCCTCACAGCCCCCAGGGATGCAGGGAGAGCAGAGTCTGAGGACAGGGCAGTGCAATGCTGGAGGTTGCCAGCTGGACATCCACAGAGGAAGACCTGTGGCATTCCCGGGAAGCGCTCCAAGGCGCCTGCATGGCTGGAATAACTCCGCAAGCTGCAGACAACTTGGCTACGACCCTTTGCCGGGCACCCTGGGGCTGGCAGCCAACCCTCTGCTCAAACAAAAGGGCACAGAGGAACCGTGTGACCTGGCACAGGGAGCTGGGGACCGTCCTCTCATCCTCTGTGGGGCTGAGGGAGGGCAGGAGGTGCTCAGAGGGGGCACAGGAGATGCTCAGAAGGGGCACAGGAGATGCTCAGAAGAGGCAGAGAGGATGCTCAGAAGGGGCACAGGAGATGCTCAGAGAGGGCACAGGAGATACTCAGAGGGGGCACAGGAGATGCTCAGAAGGGGCAGAGTTGATGCTCAGAAGGGCACATAGAGACACAAAGGGATGAAGAGATGATGGCTGAGGATGAATCTGCCTCCCACTCTACAGCATCCCAGGGGTCCCACAGGTTCCTGGCAGTGGTTCCCAGCCCTGCTCCCTCAGGCAGGTGGTCTCTTCTTGGAATGTTGGCACTCACGCCAGGGCCAGGAGGGCACTGCAGAAGCCAGACCCTGGCTGTGCCATGGGCTCTATATCCCACAGTGTGGATATCTGGGGGGCACAGATTTTTTTCCAGCTGCAGGGCCACAGGGGAGCTGAGTTTCTCCTAAGGAGCACATAAAATGCTTCCAAACTGCCTAATGACCTCATTCTCAGGATCCCCTTCATGCTCAGTGCTTACCTGTTCTGTTTCTCCCCCTTTTTCACTCCATGTCCCAGTCCCAGCCTGTTTTCATGCTCTGGAGGCCTCACTGTCCTGTGCCCTTTATGGATCAGGGTGCTAAGCCCATCACACGCAGCCTCTGCCCTGGCACAGCTCCCAGACCTTACCCCAGAGAAAACACACCAACACTTACTTGGGTTTTGGCTTCGATTCACCTGCAGGTCCCCAGGAGCAAGACAGAAACACAAGGTCAGTGTCACAGGCATTTCCTTTCTCCCCTTGACCCAAACCCACCACCCTGAGCTGAGCCCCCGCTCTGTCCCAGCTCCACAGGCTGCAATGTGGGTCATCCTCCAGCAGTGAGGGTCCCTCCAAGTGCCAAAATCTGAGACACAGGTGAGTGCTCCTGGCTGGGCAGAGCAGAGTTAGTACCTCCTTACACGGGTGAAAGGAGTGAGGATGATACATCACCTTCCCCAGGCTCCTGCTCTCGGTCCCCCTCTCCACCTGTGGAAAACACAGAGACACAGAGTCACAGAATATTCTGAGTTGGAATGGACCCATCAGGATCACCGAGTCCAGCTCCTGGTCCTGCACAGACACTGCAACAATCCCACCCAGTCCCTGAGGGCTCTGTCCAAACCCTCCTGGAGCTCTGGCAGCCTTGGGGCTGTGCCCAAACCCTGGGGAGCCTGGGCAGTGCCCAACCACCCTCTGGGGGAAGAACCTTGTCCTGAGATCCAGCCCAAACCTCCCTTGGCACAGCTCCCTGGGCTCCTGTCCCTGGTCAGAAGAGTGAGGAGATCAGTGCTGTCCTTCCTCTGCCCCTCTGAGGATGTTGAGGGCCCCAGTGAGGTCCGGCCTCAGTCTCCTCCAGGCTGAACAAGCCAGACACAATCCTTTGGGTGCCAGTGCCAGCCCTGCCATGCCCCCTGCCCTGGACACTGTGGGGTGGTTCAGCCAGGCTGTGTCCCTCTGTCCCATGCCTGTCCCCACTGCAAAACCCAGCTCCATCCTTCCAGGATGAACCAGGAGGGACAGGCCAGAAGAGACCCAGGTCCTCTCCAGCAGAAACCCAGACAAGCTTTTCAAGAGCTCAGGCTGAGGAAGCAGCAGTGCCACCCTCTCCTTCTGTATTTTGGGTGAATTTCTTCCCTAGGCAGCACACAGCCATCCTGTCCTGCTGCAGGACAGAGCCAGGACAGCTCTGCCCCATTTCCCACAGATTCTGTCCCTTCAGCAGCAAATGAATTCACCACCAAAAACCCTATTCCAAGGGTCCAGTATTTTGTGGGGCTGGGAGCAGAACTGAAAATGCCAAACCCGTCCCTCCTCTGCTCCTGCTTTACCTTCTCCTGAGGCCTTCGTTTCATCTTCTTGTTCTGTTTCAAAAGCAACGGGGAGAACATGAGAATCCCTGGGTGAGGGCACCCCCATCGCCCCAGCACAGAGGGGTCCCAGCACCCAAACTCGGGGGGCACAGCTGGGAGCTGAGTCTGCCCCATGAGCTGTGACAGCGCAGGGTCACACATCAGGCCACCCCCTCTGCTCCAAAGCTGCCCATGAACTCCAGTGCCCTTTAGGTGGAGAGACACATCAGAGCATCACCCCAGCTCTGGAAACACCTCCCCATCCCCCTTGGTGGAACAACTTTGGCTCATTTTTGGCATTATTTCAGAGGGATGCCCACAAACCGATCAGCAAACAGCACAAAAAAGGAATATCCTCGTGTTTGCAGGGCAAGGGCAGATCAGGAAAGGGCATCTCTGCTTTGACACCCTCTTACTGGACACCACAGGCTTAGGGAAGGGCTTTGGACATCCTGGACTCCACTGGTACCACACTGGAGCAGAGCACGGCTCCAGCCAAGCCGTGGGAGATCCCTGGCAAAGCCACCACTCACCTTCTGCCCTGGTTTCGTTGGTCTCCTCCCCTGCCTCCTCTACCTGTTCTTCCTGACCTGTGGAATAAGGGGCAGAGTGAGTCTGCCAGCCCTGCTCCTGGGGCTGGGACATCTCTGGCACGGAGCCGAAAAGAGAGAGAGACCTGGGGGAGGTGCAGGGACAGGAGAGAGAAACAGCAACTCAGAAAGCAAAGAGCTTCACTCTGACCTTCGCCCAAGGGCTGCTCCGTGCTCAGGCAGGGCAAAAAAATACAGTTAATGAAATGAAAGGATTTATATCCACCTCCCGGCTTGTCCCTCATTCCCTCTCATCCTGTCATTCCCGTGCACCCCCGGAGTGATTTCCACTGCTCTCCTCTATCCAGCAAAGCCCAGCCCTGGCTGGCACTGGAGAACGTGCCTTCAGCACCTTCACAATCTTATTTGTGACACTGTTGGAGCATTTTTCCACTGGAGGGAGCAGCGTTCCCACAAGAGTCTTCCAGTGGAATCGGAGCGTCCTGCAAGTCCTGGGGAGACTTGTGGTCCCACAGCAAGAAGGGAAGGAAAGATAAAGAAGACAGTGAGGACAGCAAACCACGAGTGCATTTGGTCGGCAGATGTAGGAGACGAGTGACAGAGATGGGAGCAGGTACAGACACAGCAGAGCAGGAGGGGCAGTGCAAGGAGCAAGAGAGAAGTGGAAGAAAAGTGGAAGAATGAAAGAAAACCTTTTCCCAACCAGGGAGAGGCAAAAGACACACAAGCCATGACACATCCACAGCAGCAGTGAAGAGATGAGATTAAGAAAGGTGCAATAACTACCGTCTTCTTCCTCTATCCATTCTTCCTCTTCTGGGCCAGGGAGGAGGGAAAGGAATAAGCACAGAGTTAGTTGGATGCCATGAAGCTGTGGAGCTTTGTTGTGCATGAGACAAGGACTCAGACACTGCAGTGGTTTCCCCCTTGTGCCTCTCTTTGCTTTTAACTCTCAGGATGTTTTGTGCAGCCCAGGCTGCCTGGCAGTGTCCTGGAGCAGCAAGAGGCACAGCAAAGCCCAGCTCCCCAGTCCAGCCCCAAATCCCAGCCCAGCTGTTCCGCCCCCATGCACTGGGGGGGTTGTGACTTCATCAGGCTGAGGCAGATGGAGGTTTGTGTTTGAGCATCACTGAGACATGTTCAGCTGAAGTCCCAGCTCCTGCTGAGTTACTGAGCTCACACCTCAGCCAACACCAGCTCCAGCATTTCCAGCCCTGTTTTGAGTCAAGGGATCACTGACAAAAGAAATCCTGAGAATAGTCAGACTGGTTTTGGTCCTGCTGATGTCTCAGGTAAAGAAATCTTGAACAAGGTCCCATCTGTCTTTCATGATTTGCCCGTTGCAGCTAAAAACTTGACCCACCCCCAACTCCCCCATCTAAACACGGAACTCCCAGCACTCGTCTCTTGGTCCCTGCAGGTGAACACGTACCTTCTTCCACGTACTCCTCTTCACAGCACACACGTGGGCACAGCAGAGAGAGAGAGAAGGGAGAGAAGACCCAGGTTATTGAGGTTGCTTTGATCCATTTTTGGCCTCAGGGCAGCTGCTGATGCTCCACATCCTCTTACCTTCCTGTTCCCTGCAAAGCACAGCACAAACAGCCAGAGTTACCTCGATCTGTCGTGACAGGGAACGTGTGTCCCTCAGGAGGGGAGCGGGGAATTCCCTCAAGGCCTGCTGCCCTTTCTTGTAGCAATGGGCAAGGGACTGCTGGGCAGCTGGAAGGTGGCAGTGGGGACAGGGACGAGCCCCAGGTCACCCTGCAGGTTGTGGGCAGCAGGAGCTGACACTTGGACAGTGGTCAGAGCACAGCACCCGTCTGCAGCTTGAGAAGATTCAGTGACCACGGCCTGCAATCCCAGAAACGGGCATCTCACATCCCACTCTCACCCCCAGATCCTTCCCTGAGCCTGGGGAAGATGCATAACCTGTCCTCAGGTATGCCCAGGTGTGCCCAGGTGTGCTGACATGTGTGAGTCTGTCATGGCATTGAAACACCAGGGGATTCAGATCTGCTTTGTCTGTGGTGGATGAGGAGCAGGAGCTGTGTTTGCCCTGATCCCTGTAACTGTGCGGGGCAGATTTCCAGCCTCATCTCTCCAGGATGTGCCTCACAGCCCAGGAACCCTCACCAGCAAAAGTTGCCCTCAGATTTGGACCTTGGCAGGGGGTGATACTCTGGGTGTGGCAGCGGGAACCCACCAGCAACAGACAAATCAGAGTGTCCCAGCTCTGCCTCACTGCAGCGCTTTTAATACAGGAACCATCCCTTGTCCCTTCCCTGTGTGTGGACACAGCTCCTAACCCCAAACTGCCCACTGCTGGGGGCCTGGCACTGCCAGGGCAGCTGTGCAGGCGGGCACAGGTTTGGGGACATTCACATTGTGGTAACAACAAGAGTCAGAGCCCTCTGGATGGCACCTCTAAACAATACTGCAGCTGTGGCAAAGTGGGAATAAGGAGAAAGAAAGGGTATTAAAAACACAGCACTTACTGGTCATATTCCTCAGTGACCTCTTCAGTGTCAGACATTCCTGGTTATCTGGCAGAGTTCAGGGCAGATTGGAAAAAGTGAGGGTTAGGAGCTGAGATAAGGACAAGCATGGCCTGTTCTCCAGCACTGGCACACGGGCACAGAGATGCTGCGTCTCTCCAGAGCACTTGGAGCTTTGAGCTGTCCCCAGCTGGGCTGTGACAGCGTTATCTCAGCAGAGATAAGGCTCCCCACTCCCCTCCTGTCCCTGCATCACAGCTCACCTCAAACAGGAGGCAGGAGATTAGACACAGCCTCATGCAACACTGATAACTCTGTCAGGAGCCCTAGGCAGGACACAGCCCCCCCTCTCCTCAGCCCTCTCAGGGGGCTGTGTTTGCTCAGGGGGCAGGAAAATCACCCCATGGTAATGATCGGCTTGTTTTGTTTCCTGACTA
Organism: Pitta sordida; assembly: GCA_013390025.1. Lineage (NCBI taxonomy): Eukaryota > Metazoa > Chordata > Aves > Passeriformes > Pittidae > Pitta > Pitta sordida. Next base: position 59,469 of record WEKX01010229.1, on the reverse strand, counting down.
TTCTTAGCTCGGGTGAAACTTTCAGGGACGACCCGTTATCATCTCCCATTTACAGCCCTGCACAAGGCACAGCACAAGACCTCTGGGAGATCCAGACTCCTCCAAGATCACAACATGGTCTGGAAAGGGGCAACCTGGGCCCAGCAGGAGCATTTCTCCTGAGATCTCGCCTGAGATCAGCTGAAGGAGATAATTCACAGCCTGGTTTAGCAATAAGGCCAAAACCTCTGCAGAAAAGGCCATGCTCATGTTCCCAGCACATCCATCTCCCTCCCAGCCGTCATCAGGAGGACTTTGCTTATCATCCCACCTCATCTGACCCTCACCCGCCTCACACTGTGAGGTCTGCAGGGATCATCCCTGGGCATCCTGGAGCAGTCCAGAGCAACAGCCTGGCCACAGCTCGTGCCAGACCTCAGCAGGGCTGAGATGCCTCAGGACAACTCAAGGCAGCTCTAGAAATAACTCCCATGTGCTAAAAGCACCTGTTCCCAGGGCAGCCCTGCTTCCCCTCTCCTGCTGCCCGACGTCGGGGAGCAACTGGTTCCGGCTACATCTGTTGAGCATTTATTACCCAGGATGGGTAGGACAGGCCTCAGGATTGCTTATTCAAGATGCTGAATCCAGGATTGGAATCCCCAGGCCTGGGAAAGGCATGACAGGAAGGGTGTCTTGGCACAGCCACGGCTCCAGGGGTTGTCTAATCTCACTTCTGAGCAATGACTCACAAAGGGCCTTTTGGAGACTCATGAAGTCAGAACTCAGCCCCATCTGCCTCGGGGTCACCTCCTGGTTCTGCTGTCGCTGATCCTTTCCTCTGATGGATGTGGGGCTTGGCCCTGAGCACCCCCTCCAGCACCATCCCCTTGATCTCTGCTCCAGAAATTCCCGGCCCTGCTTTTCCCCCAGACTCAGCCTTGTCCTGAACTCCCAGTTTGGCCAAATCTTTTAAGTGGCCTCTGAGCACTCAAAACTTCATGTTGTCCTCTCATAACACAGGAGTGGAAGGTCCCTTCTGGCCACGACAGTTCAAACCTGTGAAAGTTTATTTCATTTCCAATCCTCTCCTCTCTCACACATCATTAAATCCCACAGAGATGAGGAGACAGCAACAAACCCATATTTGTTAAAAGGGTACTGAAGAAAAAAAAATACTGTAGGAAATATTTATCCATCCTCTGCACAGAAACAGATAAACCTTTACATTAAAGCTTGGAAATCTTGTTTTGAAATAATTAGGAGAATGTATTACAGAGTTAAAGAGGAAACATGGCACATATTATTAACTGCAAAAATCTCTCATCATTTCCTGTGTATTAAGCAATACAGATACTTCTCCCTTAAAATCCCCCTCTCCTTTAGCTCAGGGCTGGCTGGTCACACCTCTGGGGTGAGTTAATCCTCCAGTTCACAGTCTCTGCTTTCCTCCAGGCTGCCCAGACACGGAGCTCCCATTTCCCCCGCTTTGCTCCAGGGTGGGTCCTGTCACTGCTCCAGACCATGCCCAGGAGCATCCCACCCCTATCCCACCCCATGGGCTGCCATGGCCCAGCTCCCCCACGGGCATCACATCCCTCCTGTCCCCTCCGGAGACACAGGGAATGAGGATCCTGAGGTTCCCCCAGAACCAGGGCAGCCAAAACCCTTCTCTGCCACCTTGGCATCATCCACCACCACATCAGGGTGGTTCCAAAGGCATCAGGCAAACTGCAGATACCACCGGCTGGAGAAGGTGCTGGTGCTTCATTCCTGGGGATGCCCTCATGGCACAAACACATCCCAGAGCGAGAGGCTGGGCAGGACCACGACGCCTGAGCCGAGCCACCGGTGGGTCTGTGAGCAGGACATCCCCTGAGCATCCGCCCCCGGGCAGGGGCTGTGCCAGCCTTACCTGTGCCGCAGGTCTCAGGGAGCCGAGGGGAAGCCGGCGGGTGTCTGGGAAATGCTCTTGGGGGGCAGGAGGCTTTAAGGGGCTCCAGCGCCCACCCCGGGGCGGGCAGCGCCGGCAGGAATGTGCCCGGCGCCCAGCGAGGAATGCGACACTTGTGAGCTGCTATTTCGGCAGCCCCGGCCCCCTCCGCCGCTCCCCCTTCCCCCCCAGGAGCCCATATAAGCCCAAGCTATTGTGTGGCCTCAGAGATTTGCTATTTTAAACCCTCCGGACCGAGATACGTGAGTGCCCGAGGGGCTGACACAAGCCAGCCCAGCTGTCACCCAGGGCTGGGGACGCTGATAAGGCAGCACCGCCACGAGTGGAGGGGCAGATCCTCCCTGGCACCCCCGGCCCAGGCTCACGGAGCCCCTGCACCGAGCCCGAGATGCTGCAATGGGAAGGGAAGAGTCTCAGGCTGCTTTTACCCACCCCCTTGGACAGTTTTGTGTCAGGTTTTCCCCTATTTTCCCCGTGTCAGAAGAAGGGAAGCCGACAATTTTCACTCCCTGCCCAGGTGACCAGGAGTGTCTTAGAAAGAGCAAGTTTTATTAGAAAAAAAAAACCACCAAAGAAGGCACAGAGAAAACCATGTCCTTTGCAAAGGCCAAGAAGCAAGAGCAGATCCAGGGGCAGCAGCAGAGTCCCACAGCGAATTCCTCACCTCAGTGGTTGCTCAAGGCACAGCCCAAGCCCAGAGAAGGCACAAGGATTGGAGCTCTTAGCCCATGGGCAAAGTCAGCCATGAGAGCATCCTGCATCCCTGCTGGGTGGGCTCAGCAGCCCCAGGAGAGCAGGATCAGGGTCTGCACAGCCACGTGCAAAGGGCTCAGGAGGAAGGATGAGAGGAAACTGGGGCCCAGCACAGGGCACTCAGCTCCATATGCAACCCCCAAAACAGGGCCACGGCCATGGCCAGCCCACCCTCCCTGTAAAGGAAAGGGGTCACTGCCTGTAGGGACGGGGAGAAGGACAAGTCTCTGGTTCAGTTGCTTGCTGGAGGGAAGCACCAGGGCCATCAGGTCATCAGGGCCATCAGGTCCACCCTTCTTCCATGAGGCATCTCCAAGCTGTCACTCGAGTGACTTTACAAACACATCTGCCCTTGGTCGGGTCCCTCTGGCAGTGGCAGCCTGGGAGGGGGGTGACACCTGCCTGCCCCACCTCCCCCCCCACGGCTGGGCAGCCGGGATGGGCACGTCCATGGATGTGCAGCTGGAACTCCCTTGGCCAGGCAGCTTCTTGCCCCACTGACACCTTCCAGCTGCAAGGGGGATGTGTGGGCTGGTCCCCTTTGTGAGGGCAGCTGTGGGGCACAGGCAGAGATCAGGAGCAGAACCCCAGAGCGTTGTGGGAGAACGAGGCAAGAGTCTGTTTGCAGCACTGCAAGGAGCCTCCAGGCCTGGGCACCCCCAGCCAGGCAGTGAGTGAGGACTGGGGGCACAGGGAGACTCCTCCAGCCTTCTTCCTTCCCACCCCACAAGCAGAGGACCCCGGTGGCCTGGGGTGAGCCCAGACGTGGCACGGGGCACTCTCATGGCAGTGGGCAGCTGGACGGTTGGGCAGGGCTGGGCTTTGTTCTTCAGAGCAAACCAGTTTTTCCCAGATCATCTGATATTACAACTGGTATTATTGCAACTGGAAAAGAAAGTGAAAACCAGTAAGGCCGGGCCTGAGGCTTCAAACCCCACACAGGCAGCTGCTTTAACCAGGCCCCAACACGGGATGGGGCATCCCCTAAATCCCACCATATCCCACTGCCCTTCTTCTCCCAGACCAGACTCCTCCTGACCTTTACAGCTGCTTCCAGTTGTCCCCTCGTGCTGACTCCCCCAAATCATGGGGCCCTGATGACCCCCATGTCCCCTCTGCCCCCACAGCCTGGCTCTCTCCTGCCCTGTGGATGATGCAGGGCCTGGCTCTGCCCCTGGCTCAGAAGAGGCACCAGATTTACCTTGGTTTCTCCAAGGGTGTCTCCAGGCTGCTTTATCCAGACATCACGCTTGGGCAGGCTGTTGATTTTCCTGATTTCCTGCAAACAGGACACTTGTAAGTGGCACAGGAAGGTTTTCCCTGTGCATCACGTGCAGGGCTGCTTTGGTCTGACTTCAACCAAACTTCAAAGCACACACTGTCCAGGTAAAACCTGCCAGCTCTGAGATCCTGCACCTGGCAGAGCCTCAAAACCAAGAGCAGCCCCAGCCCACGGAGATGGAGCAGGTGTTGTAACAGGAAAACTGATCAAGGAACTGCAAAGTTTTACCCAGGAGTGACCCCAGGAGCAAACCCTTTGGTGGCAGACACTGAGCCAGCAGAGCTGCCTGGGACAGACACGTTTGGGCAGAGCTGGTCTCTGCAACTCAGCCCTTGGGGTGCCTGGGCTTGCCTTGCCTGGCTCTGGGGCTGGGCTGGAGCTGCCCTTCCTGGTCCTGTACCCAGGAAACTCTGCCACCAGCACAGGCCAAACCCCTCACTGCCGTGTGATGCTGCCCAGGACTTGCTGAGCCTTTCCAAGAACAGTGAAACCACCCTGAGGCCAAAGGGTCTCCTGTCCATCCCCTGCACATCCACGTCCTTGGAGCAGCCACAGGGGCAAAGTGATGATCTCTGGGTCCCCTTAGGTGGGCACTGAGCCTCTGCAGGTACAAGACACTCTGTCTGGGGGGGCTGGGGGACACGTGGGGGTACAGGTGACCCCAGACCACACATGACTCAGCACCTCTCAGAGCACACACAGGTCTCCAAGAGAGCCCAAAGGACTGAGGGGACATCTCACCTCCCAGCAGCCTCACATCTAGTCCTCCAGATACTGGTAAAGCTGGGATCATGCTGGGTGGCAGGGACAGATACCCCGACATGTCCTGGGACACACACCCAGCTGGCACCTGCTCCCTCCACACCCCACCGAGGGCTGGAATCAGCTGCATTTGGGGCTCAGGATCAGGGCACAGCTACACATAGAGCCCCAATATCTCATCGTGGTGGCCCTGCAGCACTCAGACCTCCAAACCTGGCCAAACTCCTCTCAAACCCTTTAATGGGTTTAGCCGAGGGTTCATCAACCCTTCAACCCCCACCACCCCAGATGCAGGACCGTGTCCTGCCAGGCTGCCGGGGCTCAGGTGTTGGCACAAGCTGGTACCTTGCTGTTTTCCTCCTTGGCAGGCTCCTGAGCTCGGCTGATCCACAGGTTAATGCGGGATGTCACCGAGCCTGGGATCTTCAGGTTCTCCTGCGGCATAAAGAAGGACAGCAGGGTTACAGCACCAGCTCTCCCACTGCACCAACGTAACCCAGACCAGTCCCCAGGGCACAGGGAGGCTGAGCAAAGCTGCAGCAGGCAGAGCCCAGCCCACACGCTGGCTCCAGCCCAGCTCCTCAAATACCAGCACATCGGCACGAACCCACACACTGACGGAGAAGTTTCGGTGCCCAAGCCCAGCCCTGCCTGGCACCGCTCAACAAGCACCCAACTCCCACCACGCTGCATCCCAGCAGCCTGCCAGGCTGTGTGCTGCCATCCAGAGAGGAAGATTTGCCCAGAAAGCTGGTGCCTGCCCTGGCACAGGACTCCGCTGGGATGTCCTTGCTCGGGCCACCTCCTGTCCTTACCTTCCTGACAGCCAGAGGCTCCGCCTTGCTGGGAGCACTCGCCTCGAAGAAGTTGCGCTTGCTGGCCACCCCTTCCGAGGACAGCAGGCGGCTCTTCTGGACAGACACCGAGGATTTCACCCCCTCCGAGCGCTGGGAGGAGAGAGGGGCGTCAGCGGGGCCAGGCTGCACCCCGAGGGGTAGAAAGCAAAGTCCTGCTTCTGGCTCACACCCTGAGCCCTCGAGGGCTGCTCCCTCCCTGCCCATCACCAGCTCACGGACCTGCCCCCCTGCTCCCCCCCCAGCAGGAATGTGCAGAATCCCCGTGATCCTGTCCAGCGAGAGAAGCAACTTGGTGGCAGGGATGATCTTTAAGGTCCCTTTCAACTCAAACTATTCTATGACTGTATTATTCTTGAAAAGATATCCCTTCCCTGCTGATAAAAGCCTGAGGCCAATCCTTTTTTCCACCTGGGATCATCTTCTTCAACCCCGTTTGCTCTGGTGGTTGGTGCAGCTCAGGCCCTTCCCTCTCCACTCAGTGTCAGGTCACCCATCACCCTCTCCCAGGTGGTTTTGGTACCTGCACAGCTGAGTTGTACTTTTCCAGCTTCTCCCCAATGGTGCTGCTGCTGCCTGGGATCCTCAGACTTGCACTGGTGAAGAAGAGAGAAGAGTTGAACATATCACCCTCGGGATCTCCTGGGACTCAGCACCTCTTGACACAACACAAGCTTTGACATGAGGCTGCACGATGCAGGAGAGAGCAGGGGATTGCTGAGGGCATCTTGGAGCAACCGGGACTAGGGGAAGGTGTCCCTGCCCATGACAGGGGAGTGGAACTGGATCTTTAAGAGCTCCTCCCACCCAAACCATGCTATGATTCCATGGTCTTGTACAGCGGGATGTTGGAAATGGTCCTGTCCTCTGCCTGTTCAGCCAGGCACCCCAGGGACCAGCCCTGTGCCAGGGCACTCACTAACTCCCAGGTCCCATCACCTCCTCCCCACCCTGGAAAACAAAGGATGACAATCCCTGCCCAGCAGGAGCGAAGGAACACGAAGAGAGGTGCTGACCTCCTTGTGAGAGGGCTTTGGCTTTCTTCATTCTGCTTCCTTGAGATGATCTGGAAGAAACATGGAGAAGAGATATTGGAGGCAACTTTGGTTATCAAAGATAAGTGTGGGACAGACTATCTCCCCCATCTCTCCCATTTGCATCCACACCAGAGCTTATCTCATATCTCAAAGCTCCCCAGACTGAAGATGCTTTTTAGTGATAGCAGTTTTATTCCAAATAAAGCCCCACGAAAGTCAATTAGGCACAGCCAGTCAGCCCTGATTCACAGCAGGGAGGGTCTCAACAGTTCTTGGGTTTCCCAGCCTCTCCAACCACGTTATTCCAGAGACCTTTTATGAGGGAGCTGAAATTGAAGATGTTTTCAGGGTTGTAACAAGGGACCAGAAGGAGGATGGATTTTATTTTTATCCTGTGCTTTCAGATAAGATTGGAAAGGCCAGAAGGTGGATGGTAACTCCTATGACTCTGGAAATTCTGAGGACAATGAGCTCCCTGTTTTCTCACCACTTCCCGTAAGTTTCCTGGCCAGTACATGGGCACACTCATCATCCCAAGCCTTTGGCCAGACACAGAGAAGGAAAATGGAGGGAAGACTGGAGCAGAACAGCAGTGCCCAGACCAAGGGTGGATTTCAAGCACACTTTTGGGAACAAGCTCTGCCAACATAATCCAGAGGCCGAAGCAACTCCTCCTTCCCCCCCATCTCCAAGGTCTCTGTCCCACCTGCTTCAGCTCTTACCCGAAAGGAGACAGTCCTTGGGCTGGTTCGCCTGATGGAGCTGCTGTAGGTGACGTGAGTTGGAGAAAGCTCTGACTTCTCTACAGGCTCATCTTGAGTGGGAGACAATTCTATAACCTGCTTCGAGGGATTCCTGGATGGCTGGTGAGGAAAAAGCAGACAGCAGCTGCATCCCTGCAGAGTCTGCAGAGGAGACTGAGGTGCAGGGAGCAGAGCAGCCGGGGTGGGAACTGATTTGGAGGCAGAGGTTTGAGATCAAAATCCTCCAAACCTTGGCTGCCTCACTTGGTTGTGTGAAGCCCCAAAGCTCCAGTGAGACCATGATGTCAGTAGGGCCCCACTGGAGGTGGGGAAAGGAGGGAAAGGAGGCCAAGGAGGCGGTGGGACACTGTCCACCACCTCGTGGTTTGCAGCTCTCAGAAAAACCTTCCCCACATCCCTCAGGTCCCGTTTCCCTCTTGGTACTTTTGGGCCCTCCCTCTCTCTGCTCTCCCCTTCCAGCAGATCCCAGGATCTCACAGCCCAAGGCATGGTGCCTTGCCCAGTCCTGCTCACCTGCTGCTCCACAGGTGAGGTCACTGCCGAGGTTGTTTTCTCTTCCACGCTGCGGCTGCCCTGCCTGGTCAGGATCTTCACCTCCCGGAGCCGGCAGCCCCCAACCTCCGGTGGTGCCCGCTGCTGGGGCTGCTCCCTCAGCTCCTTCCTCTGCTCCTCCTGAGGAGTCCCCACACCTTGTTCTTCCTTGTCCCGGAGCCGTCCCCTCATCCCCACCTTCCTCTCTGGCACAGGCTCCTCGCGCTGATCTCCTGGTGGGTCCCCTCTGCCCTTGGCTGCATCCTGATCCTTCTCTCCAGCCGAGATGCTCTCCTGCCTCACACGTGGCTGTGTCCCTGCCTCCGGGCAGCTTTCTCCCACCCCTGGCTCCTTCTGCTCCTTCTCCTGCCTCAGCTTTTCAGATACAGGTGGCAGGCCCCTTGTCCGTCTGCCTTCCTGTGTCTTCAGCACCTCGGAAAGTTTCCGATCTTCCCCGTCCTCTGGAGACACCGACTTCACCAGGGACTGAGGTCTAGAGACAGAGACAAAATGGGATCATCAGCACCCCGGGGCCAGAGGGAGGGCTGTCATGCTGCAAGTGAGGCAAAAGGCTCTGAGGGGGGCACAGAAAAATCCCACCAACATCCTGGAGCCCTTCCATCAGGTCAGGACTTGCAGCCACACTCATCCTCCACACTCCAGCTTGGCTTTCCAAGAACAAGATTGGATTAGAAGTATTTTCTTTTTTTTTTTCCTTTTTTTTGTGGCAGAGATTAGGCATTTCTGCAGCCTCATCCCAGGACACCAACATCCACCAAGCCCTGTGCCAAGGAGGGGCAGGCTCAGGGCAGTGTTGGAGGAGAATTATGTCTGCAGATCATCACTGGACTAGAAAAAAATCCCACTCTCTGTAAGTGTGAAGTGTTGGTTGGAATTCTCTGGCAGAGTCCAACCACAGCTCCAACACATGTGAAAGAGTTGTTTGCCCTCCTGCCCACAGGAAAACAGGGACCAGATCCGGGAAGGAGCAGGAGGACACCCGGGCCATTCCGATGGTATTGACACAGGGTTTGGGAAGGAGATGGGATAATATTTACCCTCTTCCTGAATGGGCAGCCGGTGCCAGCGCCAGGGAAGGGGAACTCATCCTACCCACCTGGTTCATGAGAGCCACGTCCAGCCCCCACCCAACCCAGCCCCCACCCTCCAAACTCCATCCTGTCTGAATCACAAACACCTCTGGAGCACGAGTCTCACTGTGGACACAAACCAGCTACACACTGGACTTTTCCAAGGTCACACAACACCACTGCAAGGCTCAGGGGAGCAGGAGTGCCAGCCATGGATGCTCTGCTCACCTGCCCTGCAGGGATGGGACCCTCCTCCTACTGCAGATCCCACCTGAGCTCCCTGTGTCATGGGATGTGCTGAGGCCCATGAGACCCCACCAGATATTTCCCCCTCCTGGACTCCTCCTGTGGAGCCCATCCTTCTGCCCAAAGGCCCGGTGGATCCTGGCTCTTCCCACAGCTCATCCCCCCCCTCACCCAGGACAGACTCCCACCCACGGCAGCAGCAGGTTGTGAAAATCAAGACACCGTTAGATGTGAGCAAGACTGATGCCAGCAGGACCCCCCCACACCTGCTGGAGGCCGGACTGGTGTCCTTCCCAGGGCTGAGAGGCTCTTCATCCGTGGATGTGGAGGACAGCAGGCTCCGGTGCCTCCGCCGGCGCTCTCTTTGCTGCTCCTCTTCATCCTCCAGGGTCCTCTGCCTGGCCAGGCTGTTTGGGAAGGAACACAAGGACATGGGGAGGCTGTGTTCTGCATGGGGAGCCTGCAGCCCTGGTGCCAGGCAAGGAAGGAGACTGGAATACCCCAGGCAAGGCCGAGGGGCTGAAGGAAGTTGCCCTGCATGGGACTGGAGGAGAAGGAGGCCAAGATGAGCCAAGAGTCACAAAGTGCTCTTGCTCCACCCAGCTGATGCAGGCATTTCCTAACACAAGCCCTTGGCTTTACAGCTCCCAATTCTCCTGCTGGAGGGAGCTCTCATTCACTCATTTAAAAGGAATCCCTGTGTTAAACAAACCTTCCAGGGGAAGGATATTGAACCTGTAACTCAGCAAGACCGGGACCCTAAAGCCACCACACAGACCTCAACCACATGAACTGGAAGGGCAACCACTAGTGGCAGAAGATTTTAGCCCAAAAGCAAGTTGTGGCCACAGCAATTTAATTTTTAAAGCCTCAGATGCAAAAGTATCAGAGGCTGAAGGCAACAGCTGAAATGCTCTGCCTGGAGATGGGACTGGCAGGAACTCCTCTTCCTCCCTGCAGGAGGCTGCACTGGGAATTGTTTAAAATCAGAGGCTGAGCCAAAAACACAAGGTTTGTAATCATCTTTAAACATTTAATTTTGCACAAACCGAACATTTTGGGTTGTTTTGGTTTTTTATAAAATGCCGCCCTGAATAAAAAGTTGTCTGAAAAACACCAGCTTTCCCATCCTTTCTCTGTGCTAAACCTTCCCACCCCTCTGTGCCAGTGCATGAACTGGGCTGGAAAATATTTTTATTGCCTGGACTGAGCTTGTCCCAGGGGGGTTCATTCACCTCCAGCACGAGTCCTCAAACAGCCACAAACAGCCACAGGGAACCCCACGGAGCTCCTCTCCCTGCACAGGGTCCGTCCCACCCCCTCATCCCAGCTCTGTCACTGCCACTCCAGTGTCACCCAGGCTCAGGGTTCACTTTGAATTTGCCTTTTAAGATGGTGAAAGTGCGAGGGGTCGGGGCTGGCGAGCGCTGCCGCGGACACGGCGACTCTCAGCGTGGTTCTGAGTTACTGTGTAATCAAAGCTGGGTCATAAATTAAACCACATTACCCCCCGCAACTATTTGTGGCTTCTGTTCTTCCTGGTCAAGGCAGGGGGGGGTGAAGCAGCAGGGCCAGCGGAGCAGAACGGGGAGGGAAGAGGGGACAGGCCCTGGCTGGGGACAGGGCAGTGGGAATGGCCTGGGGCAGGGCAGGGCAGGGGGAGGTTGGAGCTCAGGACAAGGCTGTTCTTCCCCCAGAGGGTGGTTGGGCAGTGCCCAGGCTCCCCAGGGCAGTGGGCACAGCCCCAAGGCTGCCAGAGCTGCAGGAGGGTTGGGATGATCCTCTGGGGACAGGGGGGGGCTCTTGGGGATGGTGAGGGTTGGATCCAGGATCCCTGGGGGTCCCTTCCAGCCCAGCATATCCTGTGATGCTGGGGGTGTTCTGCCACTCTCTCCCATTGCCCCCATCCTCTTTGCATCCCAGCAGAAATCAGACCCAAAGCTGAGGGTCCCCAGTGAGTGGAGACTGGGAGGAGACCCACTCCAGATTGTCCCCCGTGGCACGCTTGGCATCGGGGGGAGATGAGGACGCAGGAGGCTGGGACATGCCCTGGGCAGGGACACCTACCACCCCTTGGGCTGCCCCTGTCCCTGAGGGCACAGCTCAGCGGGGCTGGGAAGGCACCACGGCTGCGTTTGCACAGCACCGAGTGCTCTCCCAGTGCTCTCCCAGTGTTCTCCCAGTGCTCTCCCAGTGCAGCGATCCCTGCACACACATTCCCACCCAGAACGCTTGGCAGGTGTGTGGGGACGTTCCTGTGCCAGTGCCTCTGCCCAGCACTCCTGTCCCTCGAGCAGTGACAGCACAGGGCACTAATGTTGGTTCAAATCCACGTGACAGCCAGTTACTCTTTGTTTTTACATGCACAGGCTCCTTCAAAATGAAAATGGGATTTTCCTGCCTTGAATTTCTTTGGCTCCTTCTGAGGCAGCACATACCCTCCACATGCAGCTTCTCGTTATTTCTAATTAAGTAATCCAGTCATTAGGTGATGGATTTGCTTCACCATTCTTTCCCTCCTCTTTTCAAAGAGGGAATTATTTTTTTGCTGCCTTACCTTTTTTAACCTCAAAGGGATGAGTAAAAAAGGTTTGGCGAGTGTTCCTGCCTTGCCCTCTCCTGCCCTGTTAATCATTAGTGCAGAGATTTCTGACATTTCTGCTGTTTCAGTGCTGCCTCATCTAATGAGAGCACAGGAACTGCCTTCCTGGCTTGTGAAACACGCAGGGTGTAGGACCCTGCAGAGCTCAGGGCCGGGCAGGTCCATCCTCAGAGGAGGAGGCAGGTCTGGATGGGGCTGGAATGGCCTCTGGATCCATCCCATCCAGGACAGAGGCAGCAGCCTCCGAGCAGGAGGGTCTCAGGTAGACAGAAGGAAGTTTTTCACAATGAGGGTGGGCAGGCCCTGGCACAGGGTGCCCAGAGCAGCTGTGGCTGCCCCATCCCTGGGAGTGTCCAAGGCCAGGTTGGAGCAGCCTGGGATGGTGGAAGGTGTCCCTGCCCATGGCAGGGGGTGGAATGGAATGAACTTTAAGGTCCCTTCCCACCCAAACTATTCCAGGATTCACACGAATTCCCCTTTCGTACACAAATGACTGAGGTTTGCAATTAACTCTCAGAGCCACCACAGCCACTTAAACCGGGATTTCTGCCTGATCTGTGGGAGTGTGGCTGTGTTTGGGTCTCCATCACTCTGCTGCACAGTCGAGGCTGGCAATGCCACCCTGGGGTCTGCAGGGGCTCAGGAGTCACCCCCAGACCAGCCCAGCTTTGCGTGAGCCCCTGACTCACCCCATGATGCCCACGAGCCTCGCCCATCCTGGATCCCATGGGAGCCAAGAATGTCTCTTCAGGAAAGCCTGAGGGGAGCAGGGATGGCTCAGAGGCTGCCGCTGAATCAGGGCTTGCTCAGCATCGGATGGGCAGGGGCAGAGCCAGGGCACACACTCAGGGGCTGCGTGGGCATGGGCTGAGTGGGAAACTCCCCCACCAGCCCCAGAGCAAGTCTGGAGACACAACCCAGCCAGACTGTACCCCCAGAAAGCCAAACCAGACCCAAAATATATCCCAGATGGGGCGAGAACACATTTCCAGGGTGATTTTCCTATGCAGTGCTCACCTTTCCAGAAACAAAAATTCCTCTGATCTTGCCCACCCACGGGAAAATCCAGGAGCCTCCAGCTCCCCATGGGGTTGGCATCACACCTGCAAACAACACCCCCGGGGTGACTGCCCCTCTTCCCATCCTCCCCAGCGCCCCTCAGCCCCGGCAGCCCACCCTCACCCCTCCCTCCTGCCTGTGGAAAGGGTTAAGAATTCAATCACAGCACCTACCTGGAGAGATCGGACCAGTTCCTTCTGAAAGACATTTCCTGCTTTCCTTGAGTTTCAGAGAGCCCCCCAAACCTGAGCAGGCATCAAGACCAAGGTGCCCAGAGACTCTGCTCCCTGAGGAGGGAGGGAGAGAGGGAGGGAGGGAGGGAGGAACTCCCTGCAAGGTTATTTCCCTGTGCACCTTTACCCTGCCACCCGTTCACCACCACGCTGCATCACATGGTTTCTTATCTACCTTGACAGAGGCAAGGCTGTAATTTGTCTACCAGCAGCACGGAGGGAAAGGACGCCCTGCCCAGAAGTGCCACGCAAAAAACAGATCCCTCCTCGCTGCCCGCCGGGCCAGGCCCCGAGCACAGAGCCGCGCTCGGGGCTGGATCCATCCAGGTCTCCCAGGGTTTCGGAGACAACTCCCTGTGGAGAACCTGTTCTACCAGCCGCTCTCCACCAGTCAACAACTCCTCCAGCACCGGTGGAGGAGGTGAATTAGTTGGGGCTGAGTGGGAGGAGGCTCCCAGGGATCCAAAACAGTCATTAAAACACCTCCGGCTGGGTGCAGTCCAGCCCTTTCCAAAGAGCATGGGAGTGTCCCCCGCTCCTTCCAGCCTTTTCTAGATGTCTTGGATCGAGCTCTCATGGCCTCCCCAACGTTAGGAGCTTTCCTGCAGTGGTGAACACTCACTAAGTCTTGGGGGAAAGGGATGAAGCGTGAGGGGATCCAGGTTTTGGGTGATGAAGACCTGTGCCAGGGAGGAGCTGGGTGTCCAGGCTCATCCCATGCCCGGACCCAGCCCACCAAACCTACTGTCCCCTCTAGGCTTGCCCTGAGACCCCTGTCCCCCCACATTTACCCTCACAACACCCTCCTTCGAAGGGCAGGTGTGAAAGCCATGGGGGGACTGTATTTTTGGGGTGACAGGGACATTGTCTCATCAGGGGGACAGGGGGATGGTCTCGCTGGGGGAACGGGAGGCCCAAGCTCAGCAGAGACAGGGACCAGCTTGGTTTCTCCTTGGTTTCTGCCAGGGACCAGCCCAGGCACAGCATGGCCAGGCGCCTGTGCAGGGGACACAGGAAATGTCCCCCAGGCCCCCTGGAGCACAGCCCTGGTCTCTGATCCCAGGGAGATCCATCCCTCCACCAGCCCGAGGAACTGGTTCTAAGGCTGGGCTTGCCCTGCACGCCTCCAGCCCACAGGGGTGTGCCATGACCTGAGCAACTATTTTAATCCAAGGTCCCTGATTAAAATCCCATTTCTAAAAGATAACCCTGTCCAACGAGCCGTCCTCTCCCGCCAGGGCTCCTTCCCTGCTTTTCTTTCTTCTTGCAGTAACTGCTCCTCTTTCAAGTGTTTCCATCCATTACAGGAAATTCCACGAGTTGTGGCATAAGAGAAAAAAAAAGTAACTTACTTAAATAACCTTGCAAGCGCCCTGCTAATTGCTGACTAACTATATATAGCAGTTCAGCATCAGCGAAGCCACTCTAAAGCAATAAACCTTTCTGATTAATGTACTGTGCTTGCAAAACTCATTGCCAAAGGATAGCACTGGAGCACAGGACTTAGCAGGATTTTCAAAAGGATTAGGCTGAATGTGGCAGTGAAAGAACACCCTCAGCCGGGATCTACCCAGCAAAGGAACATAAAACCTCACAGTTTGGGATTCCTCGTATTAATAAGATGGAGAAATTCTAGATGGACATTTAGTGGCTGGGGATTAGGCAGAGGATGAGCCTTGATGACACTCGCCCCTCACACTCCCCCTGAGTTTATTTTCAGCCCAGAAACCTTCTGAGCTCAACACAGCTTCTTCTTTATTTGAGATTTCTCACTGAGTTTCTCCTCCATGGATTTGCCTGGTTCCCTCAAACCCAGGAAAATTGTTAGTGCAGAAAATACTCTTCAGTAAGAAGTTCCCAAGGTCTGGAAAACCTCCTCCTTTACCTTGGATGAGTCCTGCTGAGCTGTTTGGCAGCACAAAGCATTGATCTCTCATGGTGAGAGTGTTTTGCTCATGTTTTCCCTGAAGTTTTCCTCACATCTTCTCACNCTGGGGTTGGGGGTTTGATCCCTTGGGAGTTGGACTCGATGATCCTGTGGGTCCCTTCCAGCTCAGAATAACCTGTGACCCTGTGACCCCGTGAAAACACCAGGCTCTCCTCATCCACAAGCTCATTGATGCCTTCAGCAAACACCAGACTGGATTTCCCTTAACAAACTTCTTCGACCACCCTGAGCTCATCAATAAAGCCCAGCCTGAACTGCAGGTCCCCAGAGCTGAAGGTGATGAAATGAAGGCAGAGAGGGAAGGAGTTATCAGGGAAAGCAGAGTGGTGCTTATCCAGATCCGCTCATGCTGCTGTTCCAGATCCACAACCTGGACAGCAAAGCTTTGTCCTCCTGATGCTCCAGGGCCAAACTGGGCTTCTCCTGCTCTTCCCGGGGCACCTGCAGCTGCCCGAGGGGCTCAGGGAGGCCAGACCTTCCCCTGACACACATCAGCAGAAGACACTCATTTATACCCACTTAGGAGCCAGAGTAGATCCAGCAGAGGTGGGGAGGTTTTTTATTTCCCTTGGGAACAGTGTCCTGTGTCTCATCCCAATGCAGATCCTGTTTCTTTGGCTACAGGGCAGTGGAGAGCTTCCAGTTTCCACAACTGTGCTGTAATTAGGGCATTCCTCAGCCTCTCCTGAGGCCCAGCAGTGAACCCTCCACCTCAACCCCTTGTGCCGTGCCAGTCCCTTGGCATCAGCCAGGGCTCAGCTCCTCCCCAGGCTCGTCCCTGCCAGGCTGCTCTGGTGGAGCACTCCATATCTTACAGCTGGGACAGGGACTCAATGGCCAGAAAAGGAGTTTTCTCACCCCTTCTCACCTCCATCCCATCCCTGCAGTGGTGCCACAGTTCCCAAAGGTCCCACCAGCTTTATAAAGCTCTGCTCCCCCACCTCTCCCAGTATCCCCGGGGCTGGGTACTGGGGCAGCCAGTCTGGGGGGGGCTGGTGCTCTGCAGCACTGGAATGGTCCAGGGCTGTCCTTCCCCTTCCTTTTGGGAAGATGTGGGTGATGCATCAGAACCTGATGGTGCAGAGATGTTACAGAGATACCTCTGCTGGGAGAGGAAAGCCAGGAAGTGTCTGAAATTGGGGTGTGTTTGCTCAGAGACTGGGCAAAACCCGACCACAGACTTCTCTGTAGGAAAGGAAATAAGCATCGTCCAGACCGCCTCACACCCACCTGGCAGGGGGCTTGCTTTCATCTATAACTTAACTTAAAAAAGAATTCAGAAATCCCACCGTGGTCCCTCACAGGTGTGAGATTGTCCTTCAGGTTCTCATTCCCCTCCCTGCAGACTGCCCTCCTCATCAGCTGCCAGCCCTGTGACACCCCAGGGCTAAGGGTGACCAACAATGGGCATCCCCCAAAAGTGACAGGGGTGTGAAATTTTCCAGTCAGGGACAGAACAACCCTGGCTCACTGCCAGCAGCTGTGTGCCAGCTGTGTGCCTCCAGAGCACAGGGAATCAGAGTCACAGAATGGTTGGGGTTGGAAGGGACCTCTGGAAATCATCCCTCCAACCCCCCCACCAAGGCAGGATCACCTGGAGCAGGTGACACAGGTGGGTTTGGGATGTCTCCAGAGGAACTCCAGGCCCTCCTTGGGCAGCTGTTCCAGTGTTCTTCCACCTCCAGGGAAAGAAGTTCTTCCCCAGGCTGAGGTGGAACATCTTGTGTTTTATTTCACAGCCATCACTCCTCATCCTGGCACAGATTCAGCTGCAGCTCCTGAGGAATCAGTGAGCAGTGAGTGAGAGAGCTCAGGCCACAGCGAGGGGAGATGGACAGGATGGATGGACCCCTCTCACACCGAGCCCTGAACCCCAACCCAGCCCTGCTCCTCCTCAGGGCTGCAGCACCCGAGCCTGGGAGACTGCAGGAGGTGAAAATGGGGGGGAACAAACTCATTTCTTCCCATTTTATACCACGTAGGACACCCAGGAGGAGCCACGAGAAGTCCCTGGGTGATGGGTGGCTGTGCCATGACCCTGCCAGTGCAGCTGTGGGGGGGTTGATCCTGAACCACAGAGGCCACAGGGATCACAGGGGGGATCTTTAACCTCCACCAAAAGGGTCTGGTGTCAGCCCCGTGCAGGTCAGGACACTGCAGTTGTGGGATAAACTTCACCCCTTCCCACCCTGACGTTGTCCATCCTCACTAATCCTCCTCCCCATCCTCCCTTTGCAGGTCCAGCCTCCAGCTGAGCTGCAAATGCACTCAAGGCAATATCTGGGCACTGTTCAGATGTCTCTAGGCATGACTGGTCAGCAAGGGGGTCACAGAGAGGAAGGGACCACGTTACAACCAACTGGGAGGGATATTTTTGAAAGGCCACCTTGGACCGAGCCCTTTGCATCTCCCTTCCTGCAGTTCTGCCAGCAAAACCTTTCCAGCAGAAAATCATTGACTTGGTTATTATTTTTTCTGTTGTCCAGTTTAATTTGAAATGGGTGTAATTTTAAGATTCTGGTGCTTCGCTTTGCTTTCTTTCAGGGGTCTGGGCTGCAATGGAACAAACTGTAGGACAGTAGGGACCAGATTGCTCAGCTCAAGGAGACAAGAATGAGTTCCAGTTCTTCTGGAAATAAACAGAATAAATTCCAGCAGTGACTCCTCCAGCTCCAGTCTCTCTCCCTAAGAAGAACATTGTAAGTCCCCCATTTGGACTGAATTTTCAGTAAAAGGAGATTATTATAGGGTTGTCTTCTAATTCAGTGAAAAGAAATTGAGATTATTGTCACCTGGGAGCGAAACAACTGTGGGGCTGCCGAGCTGGCCCAGGGTGAGGGAAACCAGGTGCATCCAGGGATGAAAGGCTCAACCTGATCCCTCTGCCAAGGGGAGAACTGGGTTTCCCAGCTGGCCCAGAGCCCCAGAAGCAGCTCCAGAGCAGAGAAGACTTGGCTCCCAGTCCCCTGATGTGACCAGGAGAGCCTCACGCTCAGAGCAGACAGTGGCATCTTCCCCCTGAGATTCAATCCCCATAAAGAGGGTTTTTTCCCCCACATGATTTTTTTCACGTTCCTAATAAAACTGAAATCCATAAAACTTTGTTTTCCCATGACAATCCGCATAGCTTTCCACCAGAGTGGGATGAACATGGGACGTGGTGACTGGGGAGCATCACTCCTTGGACAAGTGGGGGAACTTGGAGAGCCAAGAGTTTGGGGGTTGGGTTTTTCACTCGCCCCTCAATCTCAAACACGGGGCAGCCACACAAAGCCACCTGCAGCCTGCACTGCAGTGGCACTGTGCTGAGCACACCCAGCCTGGCCCTTGCTGTGGTTGCAGGGTCACATCAGGGACCCCTGAGGTTTTGCTGTGCAGCAGTTTCGGGTCTCTGGGTGTGCAGGAGCTGGGCAGGGGCACAGGCACAGTGTGGCTGCCCAGCATTGACTGGGCCTGGTCCCACAGCAGCTATATTGCCTTTCATCTCACTCCCATCCCTCCCCGCCCCACAAATGCCACCCCTTTTTTATTTTTTAATTACCAAATCACCATAATTGCGCTAAGCTCAGAGCAACTGTTCTCAACCCTCCGTGCGCCGCTTTCTGCTTCTCTCCCAGCTCTGAAGAAGGTTTTGTTTCCATTGCAGTTTCCAGCCATACCAGTCGGTCAGGTAACAGTTATTGCCTCTCCCTGCACATCTTTCTTCCCGTGCCAGGATCGCTGCCGAGTGTGTGAGTTCCCTCTGGGCAGAGCACACACGGCGGGATCCCAGGACGCTGCCTGGGCACGGCTCCCGCTTGGGCACTGAGCTCCCAGGGCTCAGCTCACAGCCAAAACTTTTTGCCTCCAGTGATGGGGCAGGTTGGGCCCTGGCAGATCCTGGGACCTCACCATCACTGATCTCCGATCACCTTCGACCGTGGAGTCACTTGGGTTGGCCAAGATGGAGAACTTGCAGAGCTGTCGCTGCCCAGAGCCTGTCCCAGGGCGTGTGGGGTGAGGACAAGGGACCAGTGAGTCCTGGAGCTGTGCTGGGCTGCAGCTGCTTGGCCAAATTAAGCTCGAAATGGGAAAAAAAAAATGGGTGGGAAAGGCTCCATGTGCCTGCAACTGCTCCAGTCATGCAGGAGGATGCCAACGAGATGGAGGGTCAACAAAGATCCAACATCAGTGTTTGCTGATGGAGTAAATGTGCATTTTCCCGCTGGCAGCCACCTCTAATCCAACCCTGGTTTCAGGAAGAGCTTTCCCAAGAGTTTTAAATCCTCTGTGAAGGAGCTGCTGGGCGTTGTGGCAGCCCAAGTGCTAATGCCCCTGGTGGAGAGAGGTGACCACCTGCTCTGCCCCTCTTTGCCCAGGGACAAAGCTGAGCAGTTCAGCTCAGTCCCCCTGAGTTGGCCAAAGGAGGGGATGTGACCTCCAGAGCAATCCAGCTCCCAAACCCAGACCCACCTTCCTTTGCTTGCATTTCCAGCCATGAGTCCTCTGTGGAAGGTCCCACAGGAGCCACCTGCACGGGGCCACCCTTTCCTATCCCTAGAGAAGCCCAAAGTTTTCCTGGGAAAACTGAGCTCCACTGGAAACCGCACATTTTTTGGTGCTGTTTCCTTTCAGCCCTGTACTTTGCTCCCAGTTTATTGCATTTTCTGCACTTTACAAGCTCACTACAAAGGGATGGGGTGTGCTTGAACACACCCACGGCGTGCTGTGGGGTTGAAACCGTGGATGCTGCAATTCCTCTGGATACCCTGGGAATATGGACAAGGCACTGCTGCAGCCACCAAGAGCATCTGTGGGGTGTGGGCACCTCCTGCAACCAGCAGTGCCACCAGCACCCCTCCAGCCCTGCCCTGGGGATGAGGTGACACGTTCCCAGCTGTTGTCACTCAACCAGCTGCAGTTTGGGGGGCTGTGATCCAGGAAATGGTAGGGCTGGGGGGGAGCAGGAGATGTTTGGCCTGAAAGATGGATTCATCTCATGCTCTCCTGAAACACTGCTCAAATTAAGCCTTGAAATGGGGCTGCCCCAATACCCACAGCTCCAGTGCCTGTGGTGGGGCAGCCAGTGGGAGAGTTGGTGGCTGGAAAAACAACTCTGAAGGCTTTTCCAAAACCAGAGGAGAATCAGGGCGAGAATCAGAGAATACCTCACATTGGAAGGGACCCACAAGGTCCAACTCCCTGCCCCGTGAAGGACTAAACACAACACTAACCCATAAGGCTAAGGGTGCCCTGCAGCCTCTGCCCGCACAGGTTTGGTGCCATGACCGACCACCCTCCCTGTGAAGAACCTTCTCTCATGTCCAGTCTGAAGTGGGTTGGGAGAGGCAGCTGCATGCCCAGAGCACCAGGGCTGCTGGTTGGGAGGCTGGTGCCTCACTGGAGCCCAGCAAGGGTGCCCAGTGCCTGGGGCTGGTGGCACATGAGGGAGCAGCCTGGGCGCTGGAGGAGATGAACCCAAAGCCAGTCTGACCCCAGGGTGTGCTGCTGGCCCGAGAGCCAGCACAGGGACGGTGCAGGGTGGCAGGAAAGGCCCAGGCTGTGGACCAGCCCCTGCCCCTGGCCAGTGTCCCCAGTGACGAGCCCACGCAATGCTCTGCCTGGGACACTGTCCTTTAATACATGTGCGGCCACACGGGGACACCTTGGGCTGCACCCACCGGGGGATGGGGGACAGGGAGGAGCGGGAGCCGTCTCTGGGGCCTCTCTGCACTGGTGGGAGGGGAGGGATGGCCAGTGGCCCCTTGGAGACATCGTGGCCTGTGCAGGTGGCACCGGGGAGCTGCTGTGCCAGGGCGGAGCGGGAGCAGGGCTGAGGGCAGTGCTGAAAGAAAGAAGCTCAGGTCTCCTTCCCACACAGCTGTCCACGTGTTTCAGCTCAGTGGTGATTTCAGGGTGTGGGGGTGAAGAGCATGGAGGGGCAGTGAGGGACAGGGAGGCAGCAGGGGTGGGGAGGCTCTTCTTCCTGAGGCTCCTGTGGGAAAGAAACAGAGCAAGGGGCAGAAGGTTTGGGGCTGCTCTCAGCAGCCTGATGCTGGGGCCAGAGTCGCACAGGACGAGTGTGGCATGGGCAGCAGACCCCAGAGAAGACCACCTGGGAGAGGAGGAAAGCTGCTGGCAGCAGCCACATGGCAGGGACGTGTGGGGCACCTGTCCCAAGTGTGGGTGGGAGATGGGGATGAGATGAGTCTTCCTGGAAGAAGCTGCATTTCCCCAGCCACAAGCACAGCTCAGGACGCTGCAGGGAGCACAGAGGGAAGGAGGAGCAGGGCCTCACCTCTCACTGCCCCGTGGGGGACTTGGCAGCATCGAACATCTTCTTCCTCCCCTCCATCCCAGACATGGCCTCCACGTTCTTGCGCCAGTCTCCCACTTCCACGGGACGTTCCTGCCGGGAGGGATGCAGGGATTCAGGGGGGATGGGGGACCAGCGGCCCCACACTGTCCCTGCCCCTTGCACAGAGGTGCTGGTGCACAAGCAGCTGCCCTGTTACAAACACCCTCTGCCTCAGATCCAGCTGTGCCGTGTGTCCCTGCACATGGAGCTGAAGGAGAAGGTCTGATCTCCACAGGGAGATCTGGATTCCTGGGGATCCCCCCACCCCCAGGCCTGGCTAAATCGCATTCATGCACCAGAAGGGACAGAAATTCCATAAAAATTTCTTTAGGAGAAAGAAACCAACACGTGGGACTTTGGATTGGCACCAGCAGTCTGGGCTGGATGTAAGCAAAACGCTTCCTGCCTCGACTTCTCAGCTCACATAAAACATCGCCACCTTCTCCGAGCTTCCAGAAGGGACTGGGATTGCTGGTGTGGCAGTGAGAGCCTGGCAGCCACTTGCAGAGCTGACAGGGGAGGTGACAGCAGCTCTGGGAGCGTGTCCAGGTGCCTGCTCTGCCAACCCTCACCATTCAGAGATTACAGGCTGTGCCACAACACCATCTCAGGACACCTAAAATAAAGCCAGATCCATTCAGCACCTGGCACTGAGGGCTGAAAACAACCCAAAGGACTGGAAAAGTGCTAGACTAGCAACAGGGGGGAAAAGGAAAATTAGTGGAAAATTGAGATTCTCACCCAATCTGCTGAGCTGGGACCAAAGGGTAAAAACTTTCTGGGGAGAGGCCACAGGAAAGTCACACAACTGTTGCTGTTGGGGCACCTGCACACCCCAAGCAGGTTTGGGCATCCCTCTCCATCCCTTTCCATTGACACTTTCCCCTCTCACGTCTCTGCCAAACTAGTGGGAACTGGGCCGTTTATCTCAGGCCAAGTGGTTTTCTGGGCTGCTCTGTCCCATCTAATCTGGATCTGGGAGTTTTCTGGGTGTGACTGCACCCAGCAGGAGCTCTCGTGGTTCCAAACTCTGCACATGCAGCTCAACATGGCAAAGGGGACCCAGATGAAAGACCCCAGTGTGCTCAGGGGAGGGAAAAGGATCACAGCCAAAGCCCTAAATCTCCCTTGTTACCATCCACCAGTTACCTGGCCCAGTCAAACTGCTCCAACACGGGTCCTGTGACACCCCACGATGGGCAGTGCCTCACAGGGACTGCCCTGTGCTCTTTCTGAGGCTGACAAGGGCACCTTGGAGAAGGACATTCCTAAGGAAGTGCCTCCATCTCTGGCCTCCCACATGAGTCACCCACCTTCTCAGTGTCCTCCTTCTTGACAGACTTCAGGTTGGCTCTCAGATCCATGGACACCTTGTGCTTGGAGCCCAGCAGAGCCCTCAGCATGGCATCGGCAGAGACGCGGACTCGCCGCAGGGGGGGTCGCTTGAACTTCCCTCGGAGATCAAGAACTTTGATTTTCAGATCTTTGATCTGCAGGTTGAGGGGAGGAGGATGAGCAGGAGGTCACTGCACGGCTGCCTCGCACAAAAAGGTGTGTGAAGCAGGAGTCCGTGCTGACACTGAGCCCCACAGGGGTCTGCGCCTCTCCTGCGGCCACGAGGGTCATCCTCACCCAGGGACTGTCCCCCTGAGCACAGAGCTGCTGTCATGGCCTTGTCCCAGCCTGCTCAGGTGCAGCTGCACCACAAGAAGCTCCCAGACCCACATGAGGTGCCCAGAGTGAGGAAGTTGCCTGTGGGCCTCGTGGACAGTTTGAGTTCCCTTGGGCAGGGATGACCTTTGGTGCCTCGCAGAGCAAACACCAACCCTTAGGGAACCCTGGTGCATGTCCCACATGGTCCTGTCAGACCTCAGAGCTACCCCTGGCATGGAGGTACTGCAGAAGCCAACAGCCCCTCCTGTCTCCTACCTCCCTGGTGTTGTGGTTGCACTTCGCCTCAATGTCATATCTCTCTTCATCCACAATTTCAACCTTCTCATGCAGCTCCCTACACAGGTCCTGGGGGCCAAGCAGAGCAAGAGAGCAGGGAGTGAGGCCACTCATTGCTCCCAAGGAGCTCACTCCACCCTGGGACCTGAGAAATACCTGGAGCTGGCTCAGGGAGAGCCCGCTGGTGTGCAGAGGTGTGATCCGCTCTGACAGGTATCTCTCCTTTTCCGACTGCTTGTCCACAATCTCCTGCTCCCACTCCTCCTTTGCTTTTGCCAGCATCAAACTCTACGAGCACAAGCAAATGGCAGAGATGTGAACAGGGTCCTCTGTTCCCCCCGAGCCTCCTCCTTGCACAGCTCCTGTAGGATGGGACAGTCCTGTCTGCCAAACACACATCAAAACCTCCCTGCACCTTTTGTGTGGGGACCCCGAGGGCAGAGGGGGGAGCAGAGGCACCGGGGCTGTGCTGGTGGTTGTCCCCAGGGATGCTGATGTGGGCACTGTCTTTGCCCTGCTGGGGCAGTAAATATTTACCCCAAGCCACATCTCAGGGAGCTCCCAGGCTTGTGCTGCAGAGCTCCTGGAGCACCAACACAGGGGCTGTGGCTGAAGGTGTCGGGGCCTCTCCCCACCTCAGTGCAGGAGAGCTGAGGGGAGGTTTGTTTGGAGCTCAGACCACAGAGCCCACATGAGTGAGGAGACAAGAGGTGGGACGGGAGCTGCTGCCCACGGCCCATATTTGTGCCATTCCTCATCACTGTCCCACCAACCAGGCGCTCCAACCCCGGCTCCTTTCCCCCAGCAACACAAATCCCAGGGAGTTTCCAGCCCTCGGGACTCACCTTCAACAAGAGTTTGCGTGAGGCTGTGATCTTGGATTTTCTCTAGGGGAAAGGGGAGGGAAAAGAAAACACCCTTTGAAAACAAACTCACAGCAAATGCAGAGCAGCAAGAAGATTGCTCCTGAAGGGAAAGGCACTTACCTCCCTGCAGGCAGGGGAGCAGCCAGGAAGGAGCCAAGAAGGAATGACAGAAGAAAACAGGACATTAGTGAGAGTGAAAAAAGAGGGAATGGTCAAGAAAAGCATCTCGGAATCACACCGAATGTGCTGAGCTGGAAGGGACCCCCAGGGATCCTGGAGTCCAACCCTCAGCCCTGCACAGCCCCATCCCCAGAGGATCATCCCAACCCTCCTGCAGCTCTGGCAGCCTTGGGGCTGTGCCCACTGCTCTGGGCAGCCTGGGCAGTGCCCAACCACCCTCTGGGGGAAGAACCTTGTCCTGAGCTCCAACCTGCCCCTGCCCTGACCCAACCCCAGCCCATTCCCTGGCTCCTGTCTCATGTGATTGCAGTTGGTTCCTTATTTCTGTCCCTCACAGTTGCCACCAGCCTGTGACCCTGAGAGACTGGTGCTCTCTGGACAAGCAATGGGAGCTCAGGGCCACTGCTCAGAAAGCCAAAATGTCACTCAGATGCCCCAGGTGAGTTGTCACAGTGCTCATCCTGCCAACCCCAACTCAGTCCCTGTGGTTTGGGCCACAACACCCTCATCCACCTTCTCCCTGTGCAGCTGGGGAAGGATGTTTGGATCCTGCTGGGGTTTGCAGGGCTCGGACATCCCCATGGCCTTGCTGGAGGAAAACTTTGCAGGGAGGTTTCTCCCTTTTCTGCACCCCAGGTAACATCTTGTATTTGCAGAACGTGCCATGAGGAGCCTCACAGCAAATCGAGTCGTGCTTCCCACCTCAGTCCCACATTTTGGGATCCAGGAAAGCTCCAGGGTTTGAACTGGGACATTGAAATCACTCATAAGTGTTATTTAAATGTAGTTTTTTCAAGGGGAACCGCACAGAGTTGTCCCAGATCCCCACATGGACAAGTTCTGCGGCACAAGCAGACGAGGGTTCGGTGACTCCGGGGGCACCTCGTGATACTTACGGCTCCGGCATCGCGGCGGGTGCTGTTCGTCTGCCAAAAAAGAGAGAAAAAAGGGGGTGGAGAGGGGGCAAAAGAAGATGAAACAAAGGTGCGAATCCCAAATCCACACAAACCGATCCCGAGGTCCGGTGCTGCCCCGCGCTGTCGGCGCAGGGAAACGGCTCCGCGGCCTCAATCCCGCTGGGAAACACCGGGACGAGCCGCCCGGCCCCGAGGAAACCTGATTTCATTTCGGGCAAGCTCCAACCCGCCGCCAGCCGGCCCTGCAGGACTCGGCTGCTGCTCCGCGGGGGTTTTCCCAAGCGCGGAGCTGCATCTCCCGTCGGGGCATCTCCCGCCCCAGCTCGGGGCAAGGGGATGGAGCTCAGGAGAAATGGGGTGCCCTGGGGATCCCCACAATGGGTCGGCTGGGGGAGTCGTGTCCTGAGGTCCCCGTGGGGATGGGAGAGCCAAAATCCCCTCGGGGGAGTGATGGGGCGAAGGGCAACACCTCTGCTCTGGAGCCGGGCTGGGAGGGCTGGGAATGTTCAGCCTGGAGAAGAGGAGGCTCCAGGGAGAACTTAGAGCCCCTTCCAGAGCCTAAAGGAGGTCAAAGTGAGCTGGAGAGGGACTTGGGACAAAGGCAATGAGAGTCAGAACAAGGGGGAATGGCTTCAAAGTTTATATTGGATGTTAGGAAGACGTTCTTCCCTGAGAGGGTGGGGAGGCCCTGGCACAGGGTGCCCAGAGAAGCTGTGGCTGCCCCATCCCTGGGAGTGTCCTGGGCCAGGTTGGAGCAGCCTGGGATAGTGGAAGATGTCCCTGCCCGTGGAACCAGATGAGCTTTAAGGTCCTTTCCAACCCAAACCAGTCGGGGTTTCTCTAAATCACAGCCCACAGCTGAGCAGGTTCCTTTAGCAGCTGCATCTCTGGTGAAATGTTCCCCGTTTCATATTTTACATTCGCTTGGTAATCCCATGCCCTGGCAGCTGCTCCAGGCTGTGCTGCCTCTTCATTGCCCTGGTCCCACCACTCCACTGCCCCCACTTGCCAAGAAACCAGGGCACTGTGTGAGCTCCGGTAACAGAAAAATACGTGGCAAAATGCCAACCTTTTTTTATTCTTTTTCTCTTTCCAACCAGCAGTGACAACCTGATGCCATATTTTAGAAAGTCACACCATTTTCCAGGGGTGTGTTTAGTCCTTTTCCTTAGAACTGAAATGGCCAAGCTGGCAATTTTTTCCCCTGACTGTTTTGCATCTCTCTAAATTTGGGAAGTGGTTTAAACCCTAAAGATTCATGCTGGGGGAAAGAAAAAGGGAAAAAAAAAATTGGTCTCGAACAGCTGCTCCAGATGTGTGTGGAGCCTGTGCCAAGCAAAGGTCAGGGCACCTCCCAGCTCCTTCCATTTGTCCCTGTCCCCTCCCTGCAGCCCACCCAGAGCTGAGTCCTGAAGAAATAGAATCTGGGGGGGATGAAACACCATAAAATCCCAGCAGCAATCATATCCTCCAGAGCCTCACAGATCCTGGAGTTACAAGGAAAAATCCCAAGAAGAGGAATTTGTTTTGTCCTCAAAGCCACATCAGTCAGAGCCACCCGTTTCACACCTTCTGGGAGGCTTTTGGTGGCACAACAAATATCCCAGAGAGCAGCACCAGTGCACTGAGCAGGTCCCAGCTGCTCCCCTGCAACTTATTTTGGGGGTGGCAGAAGAGCCTTTGTCTCTCTGGGGGCTGCCAAGGGCTGGGTGAAGCCTCTCAGCCTCCCATTGTTCCCCGTCGGAGCAAAGCCCGGAGCCCTTAGGAAGTGGAATCCACAGCACACCTCGGGCTGACGACCTCTGCCAAGGTCATACAATTTTTAGGGCCAAATATTTCCAAATTGCCTTCCCAGAGGACAGCCAGGGCTCAGGACACCCCCAGCAATCCCCAGTGCCAGGACTTTTGGACTCCAGCTGGACCCGGAGCATCCACACACGGCTTGGCTCTCTGATGGGGATGAGAGGATCTGGACAGGCTAATTCTGCACTGTTTGTACTACCCCAGCTGGGAAATGCTTAAAAAGCTTATTAAACTGTTAAATCATATAAATCCTTAAAGAGAAAATCCCATAAAGCCAAACACAGTCAATCCTGACATCCTCCCCCATCCCAGGAGGCTGGAGACAGACCACGGACACCCTCCCAGCCAACACGGGGCCACATTCTGCTCCCACCCCTGACCATGGACACCCTCCCAGCCAACACGGTGCCACACTCTGCCCTCACCCCTGAACCTCCCACAGTGAGCAGCCAGGCTGGGACACACGGGGAAATGCCCCCCAAACCTCCCCAAGTCCTGTTCGCCAGTTTTCTCAGAAAAAAAAACCCCAAGCAAATCTCAGCTCCGAAGTGTTTCTCCCCATTGCAGCCTCACCAATCCTCTCTCCAAGAGCAGAGGGAATGTCTGACCCGACTCAGAGAGGGGGAGAAATTCAGACAAATTCACGTGTCGGGGGTTCCTCTCTTGCACGGGAGGGCCAGGGGTGTCACCGCCAGCACACCCAGGGAGCTGCAGGTGAGGGGACACGGGGCAGTGCCTTACCTGGGGCTGTGCAGGAGGGAGGTGATGCCAGGCCCCCGGAGAGCGGCACAGTGCCGGGGCCGGCGGCAGAGGGGGAGTATTGAATGCCAGCCCCGCCTGCCAGTGGTCAGTAAAAATAGCACAAATCCCCTCCGGCGGGAGGACGTGAGCTGCGAGTCCCAGCAGCCTGTGATGTGCTGCACACACCTGGGGCACGGCTGCGACACGGGGGGACACCCCAAAACACACCCTGTGCTGGTGCACAGGTGTCTCAGGGCACCTATGGGCCCACCTCGTTTGAGTGTAAATTAAAGGTTTGGGTTGGAAGGGACATTAAAGTTCATCTTTGTCCACCCCCTGCCATGGGCAGGGACACCTTCCACTCTCCCAGTGAACAGGGAGTTTTATACTTTTAGGTTTTAACATTGTAAGACTTTACATTTAACTAGGAAACTTTTAATATGTCTCTGTGATATTCGTGGTATTTTAAACTTTGTTTTGTGTAAGAGTTTGAAATGTACTGACGAGTCCGGGGGAGGCTGGGTGGAAGGTGCCAGACCAGAGGCAAAATCCTCGAACAAAGACCAAGTGGGCAGTTCGGGTATGTTTGTACTAGATAAGGTTAATGAGGGCTGATAAGATCATGGCAAAACACCCTCGAACAATGGACAGACCTTTAAGGAGTTAAGGACTTACAAGGTAAGACACTGAGAACCTCAGAATGGAAAAACGGGATGCGAATGGACGGGATTCTACAAGAAGAAAAATTGCAAGAAAACAGGAACTTTGAGGCGAAAATTGAAGGTGTTTTGCAAAGGTGGCAGATATTTTGCTGAGCTGTGTGACTGTCACTTGCTGGGGGGGTTGGATCTTGTAAGGGTATAAATGTAAATGTAGGAATGGCTGAAGCTGAACACGTTTAGAGGAGATACCCTCGTGTGCCCGGTACTGAATAAACACACCTCTGCATAACCTCGCGGTTTGGAGTTTATTCCTCAGATCACCAGGCTGCTCCAACCTGGCCTTGGACACTCCCAGGGATCCAGGGGCAGCCACAGCTTCTCTGGGCACCCTGTGCCAGGGCCTCACCACCCTCATGTCAAAGATCTTCCCAATATCCCATTCAACCCTGTCCTCTGGCAGTGGGAAGCCATTCCCTGTGTCCTGTCTCTCCATCCTTTGTCCCAAGTTCCTCTCTGGATCTCCTGGATCCCCTTCAGGCTCTGGAAACCTCCCAGTTTGGGGAGCACTCGCTGCTCACACGTGTTGTGTGTGAACACACAGCTGTGCCAGCTCAGGGTGACTGGGGTGTGACGGGGATGCCCCTGGGGATGGGGTGTATCCTCATGGCACCTCTGGGATGTAACACAGCATCAGAGATGCTGGGAAAGCCCCGAGTCTTTCTGAGGGAGACAATCCATGGGCTGAACCACTGCAGGGCTTTTTCTTTGCAGAAAATATCCTGAGGTATTTTTTATTTTTTGTTTTTATTTCCTTTTTTTTTTCTTTTTGCTTTCAGACAGTTTGCAGGAAGGTGGTGTGTGAGGAGACTGGGGAGATGCTGCAGTGCTGACCCCCTGCACGATGGGGCACACACAGAGCAATGTCCCCAGCGCTGGCCAAGAGCCCTCCTGGGAGCCACCAGAGCCACCAGAGCAGGAGGACAAACCCCCCAGGCCAGGCCAGGGCACGTTGTGAGGGGCAGTGGGGTAGAACAGTGGGGTTCCACATCAGGCCACATGGGCTGGGGACACAGGATGGGGCAGGCCCCTTTTGGGGAGCAGGACCATCCAGACTCACCCAGCACTCCACTGGGATGCTCAAGCAACTTCCAGCCTCTCACAAGCCCTGAAGATTTCCCCATGAAATTCCTGAAAAGCAGCGAAAAAAGCTGCTGTCTCACCCCCCGGCACCCATGAAGCCCCTTGCCCAGTGCCCCCGGGGAGGGAGGCTTTGCGTGGCAGGGCATCACAGGGCAGGCGACACCTGTTCCCTGGGATATTTTTAGGGACAAATTTAGGAGCAAACAATTCCCAGCGTGGGGCCCAGCAGGGACAATGCCTGGTATGTTAATCCTGAGGTTATTATGGTCAGGAGGGACACACAGCTGCCGGTGTGGGGCAGCTCCCATGGTGCGGAGCAAAGGCTGCCCCCTCATCCTACAGAGCCAGGGAGGCTTTGCCAGCTCCTTCTCCCTGCCTGGACACCAACAGGGAGCTGTGACCTGGTGGTGATTCCTTCAAGCTGTGGGAGAACAGTGATGGTGACAGTGGCAGTGGCAGTGCCATCCTTGTGTGACTTGCACTAAGCAAGTCCCAGTGGGCACGGGAGAACCCCCCCTGTGCCCACCCACCTCGGGGACCCCTCCAAGGACTTTATCCCTTCCCTGGCTCCAAGAGCCAGTGCAGCAGATCTGCTTCAGCCTGCAGAGGAGGGGGAGGCTTTAAACCAGCCCTGTTCGACCTTTATAAGGCAAAAGCCCCCGCAGGGCCAGGCCTGCAGCATCTTTCCTCCCAGCTGCCTTGGGATTGTTTTTGGAGCACAGAGGAGCCAAAATTAGCCCGTGACAAAGGCACTGCATTCCCACAGCTCCCGCTGCCTGGGATGGGGTGGGGGTTGCTTCGGATGCCATTTGCTCCAGGCTCAGGTTTCACCCTCTGCTGGGACCTGAAGTGAGGCGGAGGAAAGGGCAGGAGAGGGATGGGGGTAGTGGGAGCCCTCGATTTGGGGGTTCCCCATCAGTTCCAGAGCTCCAGCACTGCTAGGGGGAGGCTGCCCAGGGTCTCCCATCCCTCCTCCCCAGCTGACATGATGGGGACAATTTGGGTGTCCATCTCTGTCCCTGGCTCACAAATCACCGCCTCAAGGGGAGGGGTTGTTTTGTCAGGTACCACCCGAGGTTTGGGCATCGCTCTGAGCTGCTGAGGGGTAGGAAGGAAATCAGGCTGGAAATCCATGGGGCAGAGCAGTGCCGAGGCCAAATTCAAAGCAAAACAGCATCCTCCTGTTACTGGGAGCCTCTGATTGGAGTGAAGGGTTACCATGGGCTGCCACCAAGGGAATCCATGCCAACAGAAAATTCCCAGAGAGCTGTACAGGGAGGTCAGACCCACCCAGGACCAAGTCCCCAGGGACAGCTGTTTGTCCCTAAATGTCCCTGTGACCTACAGGTCACCTGTGTCTGGTCTCTTACAAGTGGCCCCCCTGCCATGTGTTTGGATGGATGGGGCAGTTTCTCTCTCCCTCTGGACATACCAAACTCCTGGAGGGTGTTGGTGCTTCCTCATCATCGGGCATCAGCCCCACACCCATGGCAGGGGCTGCCACTGCTGCCCTCCAGCTCCAGGAGAACCAAAAGGGGCCACAGCGGTCCACAAGGTCTTGGGACTCCAACTTCAGAGGTATCTGACCCCCATGAGCAGTTTAGTTGCCCCACATGAAGCCAATTTCCCTGGAGAAATGGATTTGCAGCAGTGCTGGAGGGATCCCTTCCCCTCTTCTGAGCCTTCCCATCCCTCCTGTCCTTGTGCTCTTCCAAGCACCGTCCTCGATGGAATTCACAAAGACAACGGGCTCCCCAGGGCATCCAGGACAGACTTAGAAACAACAGCTGAGCCTCTGATGGCCTTTGGGACTCACCATCCAAACAAGCCCATCCCACCCCTCAGCTGCTCAGAGCCAGCCCCCAGCGCTGGGCAGAGGGCAGGAGCCCACAGCAGCCTCAGGTGTCTCACTGGACTGGGACAGAGGATGGCCCTCAGGCTCACCACGGGCTGGGAGAAGGTTTTCCCTCCATGGGACAGCTCAGAGACAAGAGGACACTGAGGTCACCTCCTCCAAGCAAGGTCACTGCAAGGCTGCAGGGACCTGCTGCAAGGAAGTTGTTTTGGTCCTGATGAATGGTCCCACCTGAGTGTGGTTCCTGCAGATCACCCAGCAGCTCTCACCCCTCACGAGGTGCCAGAAGGGTCCAGCCAGTCCCACCTGCTCCATGGAGTGGTGACAGCCCCAGGGATGTTCTCCAGCAGCGGATGTTTTCTGCAGCCCTGGGAAGGAATCCCTCACTCTGCTGCATCCATGAGAGTCCCACCAACACCAAACCTGGGTGGTGCCCCAAAGTATCAAAGTGGAGCAGGCAATGGGGACAGCTACGGAGATGGAGAGTGGATCAGAATTTGGATAAACACCACAGCTCAACCTGGGAACCAGGCCAAGCATCCCCCATGGGGCTGAGACATCTCCCAGCTCAGGTCTCTGCCCCACTGGGACCAGTCCCACCAGGATACCCAGATCTCCCACCACCCAGCAGGGCAGGAGCTTCTCATCCCTTTGGGATCTGTGGCTCCACATTCTGGGGTCACAGGGCAAGCACAGCTGTTCTCTCCAGCCACAGCCCCCTGTCCTGGGAACCCAAATGGGAACCTGTGCTGGACCCCATCCTGCACATGGGGCAGCTGGGGATGGTCCCTGGGACAGCCCTTCACACACAGCCCTGGGACTGGCCCTTCCCACTTGGCTGCAGGCCCCAAATCCGTGTGGGAGCAGCTGTGGGGCTGCATCCAAAAGCAGGACAGTTTCCCCAAAATGGGAGAAACACCTTCCACTTCTTTGCTTTCCTCAGCTCAGACTTGAAATGTTTGCAGAAGGTGCCAAAGTCGAGGAGATTTCTCCAAAAGCCCTTCACAGACACCATGAGTTCCCACCTCTGCCACTGGCATGTGGAAAAGTCTTTATTATATAAGGAGAAATTATCTACTTTGGGACAGTGGGAAGACATTATTGAAATGGAGCTGAGCCACCTACTGAAGGCTTTAAACTTCCCCTGGTTTTGCCAAGTGATACATGAAACCTTCCCAAGGTTGATCCTGTTGGCTCTTACAAGGGGAGGAGCAGTTGTGTGTCAGGGGGTGGCCACAGTTCCACAGAAATGTCAGTTTGAATATCCTAAATCCCAGGCTGCTTTTCAGCCCAAGGCAAGATATTTCTAGTGAAAAAACAACAACAACAACAACAAACAACACAAAACCTCCCCAACCTCCTCTAAATAATCCAAAATTGTTGGCCCAGGTAGGATCCCTGACACACTTTTGGGAAATTCTCAGGGTATTTTCAGGCCCTCCCCTCTGTCTCTGAGACACTCCATGGATCTCAGCATCCCCTTTTTGCTGGGCCAGGCCAGTGACTTTTGCTCGCGGACAGTGGGTGACAGACGGGTGCTGGGATGTGTTGGTTGGTCCCTTTGCAGCTCCAGCAACGCCTGGTTCCATATTTTTGTTTCTTACTGGAGATCACCTGCCCGCCCAGCAGCTCCCACAGCCCCAGGCCGCTGGTGGGTGATGGTCACAGCCACACTCTGCCCCTCCCTGAGCCACACACACCAGGACACTGTGGGACACCCCTGCAATCCCTGCCTGGACCCCCTCAGCATCCCAAGATCAATGTTTTGATTGCAGCATTTCTTCCTACACACAAATCCAAGAGGGCTGGACTGGAGGTGGCCAGGTCCCCCCTCCCCAGCAGCAGTGTGGACATCCCAGCCCTCTGCCCCCCTGGAATGTGGGCACACCGGTGTCACAGGCCTTTGGGCAGCTCCCCAGCCTGGCTCTGGGCAGGTGTTGGGCTCCAACCCAAAATCCAGTGATTTAGGAATCATAATTAAGGATGGTCAGCAATGAAATAATGTTAGGAGCATCTGAAAGGAGTCAGACACGGCTAAAAAAACCCAGAATACTGTTTGCTACGTTTCTTTACTTTTCATTTTTTATCTGAGGAGGAACCACCCCCAAGCTCAGGGATGGTGACAGAGGTGAGGCAGTGCCAGCCTGTCCACAGGGCTCGTGATGGAGGAGGGACACACAGAAGCACCCGCCAAAAGCACTGGCACCATCTCAGCAGCGTGACCCCCACTGCCCTCCCTGGCACTTGGGGTGTCCAGACAGCCCCAAAATGACCCCAAAGCCAGGGCTGGGATTTCACTTTGTGGAAAAATGGGCCCTGAAGCTCCGAGGTGGGAGTTTCTGTCCTCCCCTGCACCCACTGCACTCTCAGGTGCTCACAGGGGGTGCCAGTCCCTCCATCTG
The DNA here is from genome assembly GCA_013390025.1 of Pitta sordida. NCBI lineage: Eukaryota > Metazoa > Chordata > Aves > Passeriformes > Pittidae > Pitta > Pitta sordida. Next base: position 25,524 of record WEKX01010229.1, on the reverse strand, counting down.
TGGGTGCCCAGGGTGGGAGGCACAGGGCAGCCCCAGCTTGGGCAGAGCAGCCCTGGCACCGGGGCATCCTCAGAGCAGTGCAGGGAGGCCCGATGGAGCAGGGGCACAGCAGGGCTGGGAGCAGCAGAGCCGGATTTTCAGGCTCCTGCCTTTGAACCCTGGCAGCTCCGGGGCACCTCGCTGCATTTTGGGGCTCTGCACTGAGCCCTGGCTGCCAGGGGTCCCCTGGCCAACCCCTGCCCACAGTGCCGTGTGCTGGAGGGGCTGCAAAGCCACACACCTCCCACCCACAGGGGGATGGATGGAGGGGAGGATGTTGTTCCTCCCTTCCCCACAGCCTCAGGAATGCTTTCCATGGGGGCTCTCCCTATTTCCAGGCTGGCTGGGAGCGTGTGGCACCACATCCCTGGGGCTGGGGGATGCACCAGCTGCTGGCCCCATCCCTTCTCTGCTCCCTGGCCGAGTCTCTCGGCTGTTTATTTGTTTGCAGCCTCTTGTTGACCTTTTCCTCTGCATGAGAAATTCAGCCCTCACAGGCGGTGGGTGAGGCCGTCCCAGCTCACGCCGCCGCCTCCCAGGGTCAGGCTGGGAATCCAGGGGTGGATGGGACAGATGTGGTGTCAGCACAGCAGGAACCCCCAAATCTGGGGGGTGTGGGGAGTGTTACAAGCCCTGGGGATCCACGGTGCAGGCAGGGGCTCTGGTTGGTCTGCAGAGCAGTGAGGGGCTTGGGATGGGGCTGGAAAGGCCTGGCTGTCCTCATGCCTGGGCCTGTCACGCTGACAGAGCAATTTGCCTTCTCTTTCTGTCCCTCTCCCTCTATTAACTGCCTACATTTCTCTCCAGCTCAGGGGTACTGTGGCCTCCCTGCTGCCTCATCCATCCACGCACAGCCAGGGCTGGCACTTACACACGCCCCCATCTTCATCATTTTCTTCCCCAGTTCCTTTCTGGCAGTTGGAAAACTGAAAATACCGACTTGCAGTGAGCAAAAGAATATTTTCATATTTTCTAATATGAAAATAAGGAGTTTCACTGCCCTGACTTTGGAAATCCCTTTGCACTGGGTGCTCCCCCTCCTTGCACCCACCACAGCACAGGCCTGGGATTCTCACTGGGCTTTGAACAAACCCCTCTGACTTGGGGAGCTCAGGATATAGGAGAAAGCCCAGGACAGAGATCCTGGCCATGGAAATGCTGCCTGAGCAGCAGCACCTTCCTGACAACCCCATTCCCTCCTGAAATATGTGCAGGGACCTGCCTTGGGTCCACACAGGGCTCCACACTGAGGGAGGGGGCCAGGCCCCACCATCCCTGGAACCCACCGTGTCCCTGTCGTGGCACTGGGACGGTGCTGAGCTCCATCTCCAAGGGGTTTGTGTCCAGCTTCACCTGTGCCCTGCCAGCCTGTTCCCCCAGCCCATGAGCCGGGGGGTCCTCAGCAAACACAGCTCTGAGGATCAAGTGCCCAAAGTGGTTTCCTTGAGTCCAAAAACACCCAAACGCCTGTTCCAGCACCAACCAGAATGAGCCTGGCCCTGCACACTGACCAGGCTCTGGCCACGCCACCGTCCTTCCCCAAAACCCCCTGGCACTGCCCTGGCAGGGACACAGGACCCCGCGGGCCCCATGGGGTCTGGCAGAGGTGATTGATGTGCAGGTTGGGACGACAGGGAGGGCACTGCCCTCTCGGATTCCCACGAGGCCAGGCAGTCTCCGGGAGGATCGGCAGCGCCTGCGGCCCCGGGGCTGTGCTCAGGCTCCGGCTTGCGGAGCTCGGTGGCTCCAGGCGCTGTGTCTGCGCTGCCTGTCGGGGCAGAGCCATCCCTCCCCCTGCCTGCAAAGCCAGAGCGCTGCTCCCGCGTCACCTGCCCGCAAACCACCGTGGGAATCCCTGGGGACACGGGCGCAGCGGGAAGGGTGACCGGAGAGGCTCGGGATGGCAGTGGGGGGCTTTGGAGCCCGACTGCGAGATGCTGGGTTAGGGCAAAACTCTGTGCGGGATTTGTGCTCTCCCATACCCTCCGAGGTCCCACAGATCAAAGCAACACCAGGGAAAGAAGCAGAAGGTCCTGTTTGGGGACACTTTTGGTACAGGGAGTCGGGGTCCCCAGTACCTTCCCAGCATCCCCCATCAGCCCAAGGACATCCCAGGGTGGGACAACGTCCAGCAGCACAGGAGTGTCACCCGAGGGGTCCCTGCTGCAGCAGCAGCTCTCCAGCCCCTTCCCAACACGGAGGCTCAGGGGGAGCCATGTCCCCAGCCACATTTATCTGTCCCAATGTCATTGTCACACAGAGTTCCCCGTTCCACTGCTTCCTTCGGGCACAGCCTCATCCATCCCCTGTCCTGCAGGAGAGGCCCGGAGGTCCCCACCAGTGCACCAAGGTCCTGCACGTGTCAGCTGAAGGGTAGTGGTCCCCCAGGCAGTGATGTCACCTCCTGCCATGTCCAGAGCCCAGGTGGTGACCCTGACTGTGTCCTCTGCCCTGTTGTGCCAAGGGGACATTGTCTGGCTCCAGCAGCTGTGCCAGCCTGGCTCCTGTGGTGCCTCAGTCCTGCCCCTGGGTGGGGGACAGCCAGTGCCTGCACTGGCATCGCCGGGGCCACTGTCCTTGTCCCTGGGCTGCACAGCGGTGGCTTCACTTGCCCGCTGGGATCCCGTTCTCCCCACCTCCTGCCGAGCCAAGGGCCATCTCCATGCGACTCCTCGGATGCTGTGTGTCCACGGGCTGTCCCACCGGGGCTGTGTCAAACTGCACCACTGCGGAGAGAAGGCTCCTGTCACCCACCTGGCCAGTGCCAGGACATGGGGCAGTGCCCAGCCCCGAGGACACTGGGGAGCAGAGCCAGCCACCATCCCCACCCCATCCCATGTGCAAGATGGCAAGGGCCCCCTAAGCCTCAGGCCACCCCAGAGAGACAAGGTGTTAGAAGGTCCCTCTCTAGGGATGTGGGGAGGTGCAGGAGGACATGGGACCACCACCCTGTAGACCCATACCCCAATCCACGGGACCTCTGTGATCGCCATTGGGAAGCTGAACCCCTCAGAGATGGGACCTGGTGGCCAGGGCTCTCCTCCTCCGGTGGCTCCTGCCCCCCGAGCCGCAGTGAGGGTGCGGTACCTGCTCGGCAGCTGTGCCGGGCGCGCACGACCTGGATCGCCTGCTGGTTCTTGAAGCGGACGAGGCCCATGGTGATCTCGGCATTCCAGCCCGGGTCCTCCTGGGCGCAGCGGAAGTCGATCTCGTGGCTGTCGTCCATCACCACCGTGAAGTAGATGTGCCTCTCCTTCCACTCCACGCACTCCACCGCCTTCATGTGGGCGAAGCTCAGCTCCTTGCGCCGTGAGCCCTTGGGCTCGAAGAGCTGCAGCCCCTTCTCCGTCAGCAGGCACCGCTTCTTCTTCCAGAGCTGCAGCAGCCCCCCGCTCCGCTTCTCCAGCACCCCTTCCCTCAGCACCTTCTCGGGGGTCATAGCGGCTCCTCAGCCCCGCGGGACCCTCAGGCTCAGCCGGGCATCACCCGCCGGGGGGTTTCCAGCCCGTGCCCGTCCGAGCCGAGCTCCCCGGGGCCGGGACCCCGCGGTGGCCGTGCTGTCCCCGGGCTGGTGGCCGCCCTGCACTCGCGGCTCTCAGAGGGGGTGAGCGATGGGGCGCCCCATGCCGACTCCAGCCCTGTTGCCGGGGCTCTGCTCCCAGCCCGTGCGGCGTGTGGGATCCCGGCGCCGTGCGCCCCAGGAGCTGTCGCTACACGCCCGGCCGCTCTCCCACTCGCATTCCTGCTGCCTCGCCTGGCCCCTCCTGCCTTCAGGAACCCTTCACGCCCAGGCGAAGCCCGGCCAGGCCCGTCCCGGCCCCGCTTCACCCGGGAGGTGCTTTTGGGGTGCCCGCGGGCAGGCGCTGCCCCAGGGCCCTCGTGTGAACAGGCAGGGGGTGTGAACAGACAGGGCACGGCTGCTGTGCCAGGGCAGGGCTCGGGGACTTCTCTGCACGGCAGCCTGGGCGTGGGATGCAGAGCCAGATGTTGGGGGTGCAGTGCCAGCTGTGCAGGGGGCCCTGCGTAAAATGCCAGTCAGGGAGGGAGCACAGAGGGCAGTGCCATCGGGGCTGGGGTCTGGGGGGTGCAGTGCCAGCCAAGAAGGCACCATGAGATGCAGTGCCAGGGCCAAGGATTATGGGGTGCAGTGCCAGCGGGCTGTGGGGTTCATTGCCAGCCAGAGCACGGGGTTATGAGTTTCATTGCCAGCCAGGGCAGGGGGTTATGGGGGGCAGTGCCAGCTGGGACAGGGGGCTGTGGGTGCAGCCCCAGGCAGGGAGGGGCTGTGGAGACCCCTAAGTGCAGCCCAGGAGGGGAGATAAAAGCACAGAGCAGATGGTAGCAATGGGAACAACCCTTGACATCCACCACTCGCCCAGTCACGCACTCGAGGGTACTGGGCCCCCCCTCAGCACACACAGCTCCCATCCCCGAATCCCCTGGGACAGGGATTTGAAGCCCCCAGGCTGTCCCACGGCGAGGACCAGCATCTCCCAGCCTGGTGTGACCTGTGCAGGGTGAATGAGCCGTCGGAGCGGGGCCGGGACAGCGCAGCACAGCCCGGTCCCGCCTGAGCCCTCCCTCCCCTGCAGCGAAACCCTCGTCTCCTTTCCCGTCCGTCTCGTTCGTGGCCACCGCAGCTCCGTCTGTTCCTGTGCCAGCGCCTGGCACCGAGGGGTTCACGGTGCCCTGCCGGGGGCACATCTGGGGATTTGTGCTGGCCACGGGCTGCCAGAGGGTCACAGGCGGCTGGGCAGCTGGATGTGCCCCCACAGATGCTGAGGGTGTGGGTCCTTCACCCACATGAGGTCGGGAATGGGAAAATATCCCCCCGGGGATGTGCCAGGGTCAGTGACGGGGGCTGGAGCCCCCAGATCAGCCCTTGGCTCCCTGGCACGCAGCACCTACCTCCTGGATCCCCCTGCTCCTTCCCCCACAGCCCCCAACCCCCCACAGCGCCCGGCTGAAGCCCCTCTTGTCCCAGCCCCTCCATCATTCCCGGTCCCTCCTGGGGGCTTTGCCGGCAGCTGGCGTGACCAGGGGGCAAGTCTGCAGCGGTGATGAGATTCACCTCATTATCCCTCATTAAGAGGGCAGGGCGGCTGTCGGAGCCAGGAACTGGTTCGTGCTCCCTGGGGCCAACCTCGCCACGCTGGCAGAGATCCCGGGTGTCCCAGGAGACCCGGGCTCCTGACGTCAGGCAGCCCCGGGACTCGCCACCCCCACAGCCCGGGGGATGGGGGGGAGAAGCGCCGCCCTGAAGGTCACCCTGAGCACCCCGACACTTCCAGGAGCACAGCACAGGTGTGGGTTCCTCTCCAAAGGCTGTTTTCCCACGCACAGGTAAAGCTCAGCTCCAGGGATACTGAGCCCTGGGAGCTTGGCGGGGGAGGGGGGGTGTGAGTAGTTTCAGGACTGTCACTCCCAGTACGGCTCCTGTAAACTGGGATGTCCGTGGGCAGTTCTGGCTCAGCATCCAGCTCAAGTTCCATCCTCACAAATCAAGGGAGAGCCAAGGGCTGTCAAACCCCAGTCCATGCCCCCTGCTCCCTGCACTCTCTGCCTCTCCAGAGTGCAGCTCCCAGGGGAAGGTGATGGTCCCACAGTCACGGGCGTGAAGGAGCTTTGACCATGTCCTTCTCCACTCCCCCTTTCCTCGTCTGTCTGTTCCCAGACATGCAGGGCAGGAGGCTCATCCTGCTGGGCTGCCTGGGGGGACAGTGTTGCAGCTCCTGCCCTCCAGCAAACCCAACAGGATTCGCTGTGCCAGGACTTGCTGTGCCAGGCTGCCAGCGAGCCAAGGGCTTGGCTCCATGGGCTGCCCATGGCCCCCAGAGCCCCCCGGGCAGGTAACAGAGCTGCCAGGCTCAATCTGCCCGAGGTGACATCCCCACAAAGCGTGGTGGCACTGTGACATGCCCTGTGCAATGTCCCTGACACCACTGGCCAGAGGGTTGATGCTCCGGGCAGACCCCTTAAGTGATGCCAACCAGGCCCCAGGTTTCCCTCTCCGGGGGCAGGTTTGGGTCCCACAGCCCCTTCCCAAGGCTGGCAGGCTCTCGAGGGGTGGGAGCTGCTGGGCACAGTGTGGCTGTGCCGCCTGCCCGGGGTGTTGGACAGCACCCGGGTGCAGTGTCCGCACACGGCCGGGCTCTCAGTGACCAGCAGAGGGTGGCAGATGGTCGGAGCTGTCCCGCTGCGGGGCAGGGGGGGCTCAGAAACCACGTCTCATCTCACCCTGCTTTCCTCCACGTCCTCCAGCCCACCTCATGCCTCCGTCTCATGAGGGACGTGCAACTCCCGTGATTCTCGTCCTGGTCCCCCCATGTCGGTGTCGGTCACTCCCTAACCCACCCTGAGGTGAACAGTGCACGGTCCAGGGCTTCAGCAGCCACAGAAAACCCTCAGGGAACAGTCCCTGTCCCAGGACACTGCCCAGGCTTGACCCAGCACCTTCAGCTGAAAGCTCAGCAGAGACCCACCAGCCTGGAGAAAAGAGGACTTGAGGAGGAAAAACTTCAGTTTTGCAGTCTTTAGAGAAGGGACAGAGCAGTGCATGGCAAAAGGACAAGAGACAATGGGCACAGGTGCCCATAAGGAAAAATCATAGAATGATTAATAAAGGAAAACTCCACTAAGATCCAGACCAACTGCTCCCCCAGCACTCCCACCTTCAGCACTGAACCGTATCTCCAAGGGCCACATCCATGTTTTTTGAACACTTTCCTGATGGTGACTCCACCACTGCCCTGGGCAGCCTTTCTGTGAAGGAATAACCCTTTCAAGGTGTGTGCAGCAAAGCTGTGACAAGACCCACACCCACCCTTGGATGGTTTCCAAGCCTGAGAGGACCCCAAAGGCTCTGATCCAACCTTAGCAAGTCAGATTTGAGACCTCTGCAGGTCCCTTCTACCTTACAACTTTCTGTGAGCCTCTGAAACCCAAACCCAGGCCTCCAGAGACAATTTACCTCTGGGTTCCATCACATGTGTGATATGTCACTACCTTATAGAATCAGAGAACAGTTTGGGTTGGAAGGGACTATAAAGCTCATCTTACTCCAACTCTTCCCAAGTGGACACCTTCCACTATCCCAGGTTGCTCCAACCTGGCCTTGGACACTCCCAGGGATGGAGCAGCCACAGCTTCTCTGGGCACCCTGTGCCAGGGCTTCACCACCCTCACAGGGAAGAATTTCATCCCAATATCTTTTGGAGCCCTTTTTAGGCACTGGAAGGTCTCCCTGGCACCTTCTCTTCTCCAGGCTACACACCCCCAGCTCTCCCAGCCATAACGAGGGATTCCTGCTCCTCTCCCTGACTGACCCTCTGCAGTTACGGGAAGGGACTAAAGAAAGACTCATTGGAGCTTTACTGACTAATCAGCGCTGCCTGGGCACGATCCCACCTGTGGCACAAGCAGCTGAGATGTCTCATTCCCTGCACACTCACGGAAAAGGCAGCAGATTTTTAAAGAGCTTACACCCCCTCTAAGCTTCAAAATCACCAGGTAAAACCAAGGATGTGCTGAACAGAAAGTGCTAAAGAAGCCCAAGTCCTACCCCACCAAAAGATTTCTGCCTCTGTTGTGATTCTCCGAACACTGCCCATCTCCTATCTCAACCACAATGTTTCTAAGTTTTAAAACCCAGTTTTTCCCAGTGGAGTTCCTGTCTCTGAGCAGCAGCGAGGCTGAGCTGTGGGTCTGTCACACCGCTCCAACAAGGGAAACACAGGGAGAACAGAGTTGAGATGAAAACTAATTAAACCTGGGCAGCTGCCAAGCTGGAGGCCTAATGATCCACAAGCTGCTAAAAATCCAGGGAATAGGTGAAAAGCCGTTAATTATTTGGCACTGCTGGGCCTGCCTGTTTGGAAGGGAGCCACCTAAAAGCCTTGATAGGGGTTTCAAGAGGATGAGCACATGTGTTATGCTACTGACACAGCCCAGAAGGGCTGTTCAGGGCCTCCCAGCAGCAAGCACTGCTCTTGGAGCAGTTAACCCCATCCCTGGAAGTGTCCAAGGGGAGCCTGGACAGGGTTCAGAGTAACCTGGGACAGCAGAAGGTATCCCTGGGAATGGCAGGGGGTGGAATGAGATGGGCTTTAATGCCTCCTTCAATCCAAACAATTCTATGATCACCCACGGTGGGAGAAGAGGGAGGGCCTGGCTAAGCAAAGCTCAGCTGGGCACAGCTGGGCCGAGGGCTGTGTCCAGTTCTGGGCTCCTCAGTTTCAGAGGGATGTTGAGATCCTTGAGCGTGTCCAGAGAAGGGCGACGAGGATGGTGAAGGGGCTGGAACACAAACCCTGTGAGGAGCGACTGAGAGAGCTGGGGGTGTTCAGTGTGGGGAAGAGGAGGCTGAGGGGAGACCTTATCGCTCTCTACAACCCCCTGAAAGGAGCTGTAGCCAGGTGGGGGTCGGGCTCTTCTCTCCAGTGACAGAACGAGAGGACATGGTCTGAAACTGAGTCAGGGGAGGTTTAAGCTGGACATGAGGAGGAACTTTTCCCCGAGAGGGTGATCTCTCAGTGCAATGGGCTGCCCAAGGAGGTGGTGGAGTCACCGTCCCTGGAGGTGTTTAAGGAAAGGTTGGATGATGCACTTGGTGGCATGACCTGGACATCAGGGCAGTGTGTGATTGGTAGGATGGGTGTTGGTAGCAGGATGACAACAGGTCAGGGAACAGGTGATGGGTTGGACTCAATGATCTCAATGGTCTTTTCCGAACTTACGAATTCTGTGATTCTGTGAGTCTGACCGCACCCAGACATTCCTGCTGCCCTGCTTTAACCAGGAGTGCAAACACCTTCCCTGCTCCCGTCACCTCCTGACCTCCAGCTCCGGGCACCCAGCGCAGCTCCTCCGCCCCAGACAGAGAATAAACTCTCCAGCAAGGCCAGGCCTGGGTCAGCTTTGATGTTTTGCATGTTTATTGCATGCTCGGTGACGCGGCACGGCTCGGCTGAGCGCAGATCCCGGCGGGACAAGCACACATCCCGGCTGGAATAACACTCATCCCGGCAGAATGAGCACACATCCCGGCAGGACAAGCACTCATCCTGACAGGCTGAGCGCAAATCCCGGCGGGATGAGCACATATCCTGGCTAGATAAACACTCATCCCGGTGGAATGAGCACTCACTGCAGGATGGGCAGTGCGGAGCAGAACATTTTGGCCACACGGGCCTCGCCAAGGTGGGGGTGAGCAGCCTCCCCCCATCCCAGGCCAGGCAGGACCTCAGGGGGACAGTGCTGGGCGTCCCCCGGCCCCGGGCGGGAGGGAAGGGGCTGGTGCTGCGAAGCAGCGGGTGGCTCTGGATGACGGTGAGGATGCTCACGGCGGGCGTGGGGAGGGTCGGGCAGCACAGGCTGGTTTGGACAAGCCCTGGGCGAGTGCAGAGCCCGGCTCCTGGTGCCTCACTGCGAGTGGATGAGGGCCCCGGCGCCCTGCCCAAAGCCAAAGCCCTTGGGACCGAAGTTCTTGGCGTAACAACCTGCAGAGGACGGAAGGGAGAGACAGGTAAGGCTGGCACATGAGCGGGTCCTGCTCCTGCAGCAGGCACTGTCTAAACAGGACAGGGTTTGCTGTGTTTGTTGGGCAAACAGGGAGGCTCCAGCACAGCAGGAAATTCCCTGGATCTGTGGCCAGCCAGCACAGCCAGTCCCCACATCCAGCTGCCAGGGTCACCACCTCCCCAACTCCCATCCCATTCCGGGCCCCTGCACAGGGATTTCCGCCCCCTCCCACCACCCTTCAGAGCCCAGGACAAGCCAACAGGGAAGAGGGGACTCACCTTTGCAGTAGATCTCCCCATCTTTGTCTGCCAGGGTGGTGGACTCCAGGCTTTTGCCACACTTGGCACAGCGGAAGCAGGACTTGTGCCAGGACTGTGGGACAGGAGCAGAGCCCAGTCAGACAACACCCAGGGGCAGGGCAGCAAGGCTCAGGCTGCAACAGGCTCACTTCCCTGTTTCTGACCCAAACTGGCTGGCAAAGAGCTCTGAATGGGATAAAAGCTTTTCTCTGGAAATTTCAGACTTCCCACCCCCGGAGAAGATAAAAAGCAACACCAGGTGTGGTCACTGCTCCCCTATTGATCTGGCTTTGAATAGATTTTGCCTCCATTCACATAAATCAATTGTACAATAAATCATACAGTAACTGTAAAAAGCAATCACCCCTTTCTCTGACTGTCCTCTCTCAACGAGGGTGATAAATCCCCCCATTTATCCAGCTGAGACCCGTGGCCTTTCACATCAGCCCGGGGGTGGCAGCAGAGCGGGAAAACCTGCCCCCACACAACCACAGCTCCAAGGCAGGCAGCAAAAACTGACAGGAAGAATGCAAAAAACAGCCAGTGTTTAAAAATAATCCCCCCCCATTGAGAGTTCCAGCAGTCCCCTGGAGATAAATGAGCTCACAGCCTCCAGGCAGACCTTGAGTAGCCAGAGCTGCTCATGGAGGAATTTAAATAAACACTTTGGAAAACAGGAACCCTTTTTTGGAAGAAAATGTGAAATTAGGGGGCTGGAGGAGGAGGTAGAGGATGGAGTCATCCAGTAAACATTAGCACATGAAATACATGCCCTGGAATCCTCTTCGGGTTTGCTCAGTGTAATTGTTTCACCAACTTTGGTTCCCCATAAACACTGAGGCCAGAAGCCGCCCAGGAAGGCCAGATCATTGTTTTAAGGGTAAGTTTGGCTTCTGAACCTTGGCTGCCCCTCAACACGTCCATCCCAGGGCCCTGCACCTCCAGCTGGGGCAGGACGATGCTGAAGGGCCCCTTCTCTTATCTAAGTGCCTCCTCTCTGTGCTCTGGGTGAGGAGGACAAGCACAGACCCCCCAGGAGGACAGAGCACAGCAGGGTCAGTGTCACTGAGTGACCCCCCTGCTGCCACTGAGGTGCTGAGGCTGTGCCAGCACAGCCAGCCCCTTCCCGTGGCACAAAGCCCCGTGGCCTGGCCTGGTGTCCCTGGCAAGCTCTGCACATGTGCCCGACCTTGGAGGGATGTCTGCTGGGGGCACAGAGCTCACCTGGGCTCCCGGGGCTGACTGTGGAACGTGTCCCATGCCTTGCAAAGGGCTGCCCAGAGCTGGGACAAGGCCACAGCTCTGGATGCAAAGGAGTGAAGTGAGGAGCTTGACACAGGAAGGACCAGAGCTGTTACAGTCCTTCACATCTGACCCTGAGCTCACCCAGCTCCCCAGCAGAGCAGCCCAAGGGAGATGCCCATGCCCACACCTCCAACCACCCTGCCGGGCCTATGGGCACCACTGACCACTGGAATTCACTCCCTGCCCCGAATTTGGACTGAAGCATCCCAGCCTGGGGCAGAGGGTGCAGAAGGATCACCGGATGATGCGTTTCTACAGTTAGCAGTGGCAGCAGCCATGGTCCATATCACTGCTCATCCTCCCAACACATCTACATCCATGCAGGGACATCCATGGTGATCTCTGCTGAGCAGGCCTACCAATATTTAGTATTAAATGTATTTCTCTCCCATCTACAAGCCTGTGAGAGTGCTGCAGCCTGGAGGTTCTGGTTTGAGACATGCCAAGATCTCCTTTTGGTGCCAGGCCTGGCTGAAGCCCCTGGCAGCCCAGGTGGCAGCAGCCTGTGGGTCAGGTCAAGACCCTCTCTGAAGGTCTCCCTGCCACACAGCAACTTGAGCCACATCCCCTCCATCCCCCTTCTTACCTTCCCAGCTCCGATCACCTTCTCGGCTGCATACACGGCCTGGCCACAGCGAGGGCACCCGTCAGACCCTCCCACCTTCTGGGCCATTCTGGCTGCGTTGGGGTTGAGGGGTCGGTGGGACTGGCCCCTGTGGATGGGAAGGGAGCTCATGATGCACAGACAAGATGGAGAGGGAAGAGCTCCAGGATCCCAAACCCCAGCCCGCCTGGAGCTTCAGGCACAGTGTGGCAAGTTCAGCCCGAGGGCTGTGTGCTGGCAGGGGGTGGGCAGCGTGCTCAGGCAACAGGACACGTCCTGTCAGGCCCCATCTCCCCTGGCAAACAGGGCTCAGCGGGTTTCCCCCAGGAGCAGAAGGGCAGGGCAGCCCATGGCACGCTCCACTCGGATACTGCTGGGAGCTCAGCACGGGCTGCACAGCCGAGCAGACGAGGGGGAGGAGAAGGTGCCCACAAGAGCTCTGAAAACAAGACTCAAAACTCACTCCTCATATTTGATTCCCAGAGACTCGCCCTTGTCCGTGCTCAGGGTCCCTGCTCCCTGCCCGTATCCGTAGCCCTTGGGGCCGTACTTCTTCCCGTAGCAGGACTTGCAGTAAATCTCCTCTCCGTGCACAGCCACAGTGGTGCTGTCCAAGTTCTTCTTACAGACCACTGGAAGAGAGGAGAGGGTGTGCCACCATCAGCCCGCTCAGCCAGAGCTCGCTCATTAGCCGGGGAAAACAAGTCCTCACAAGGACAGCACAGTTCAGCTTTCAAGGAGCGAGGAAACCCCAGACAGGATCCAGCTGCAGGGAGCACATGCAAACCAGGGGAGATAAGGATCACAACAAGAACATTGTCTGGCTTTAAAAGGAAGCAACAACCAAAGCCAAGAGGTTGGTTTTGACAAGAGAAAGCCCTGTTAACCCTGCTGATGCTGAATTGTCTCCTGAATTTTCCCTACAAATCACTGCAGGATTCCCAAGCCCAGGGATGGATGTCCTGGCCCCACTCCTCCTCCACTGCAAACACACAGTGAGAAGCACTTGGGGCAAAGAAATATAAGCAAATGTAGTTTTCCTGGTGGTTGGATAGAGTAACAGCAGCCCTGTGACCATCACCCCAGCCCAGGCACTGGAAGGGCTTTGCACACTGTGCAGTCACCTCTCCACAGCCCAGGATGGACGGAAGGGCTCATGGAACACGTCACCCCAGGTCCGTGCTCTGGTTCAGGGGGGTGTGTAGGGAGGTCTCAGGTGAGGAACACTAACTCAGCTGGGTGTTGGAGCCCTGGGGGTCAATACTGGATGTAAAATGGGTCAGGAGGAGATGGCAGCCAGGCTCAGGGTCTCTACTGATCCCATCCAGAGCTTCAGCTTGGTGCTGGGCTCAGGCCTTCCCCTGATTTTTATGTTTGCATTCAGATTGGGTTGGGTTGGAAGAGACCTTAAAGATGATCAGATTCCAACCCCATGCCATGGGCAGTGACACCTTCTACAATCCCAGGTTGCTCCAAGCCCCTGTCCAACCCAGCCTTGGACACTTCCAGGGATGGGGCAGCCACAGCTTCTCTGGGCACCCTGTGCCAGGGCCTCCCCACTCTCACAGCCAACCATTTCTGCCCTATATTTAACCTAAAGCTCTCCTCTTTCAGTTGAAAACCACCATTCCTCCTTGTCCTATTAATCTCTGTCTGTGTAAGAAGTCATTCTCCCTCTTTTTTATAATCCCTCCTAAGGCACTGGAGGTACCAACTCCTGCCCCAGCTCTGAGCACATCGGCTTACAAACCCATCCTGGAACAGAACCCTGGAGCAGGAGGTGAGCAGCACCCAAACTCCAGGTGATCTCCAGTGTTTCCCTGCCCTGTGCAGGATCCCAACACCTGGGGCAGAGTCCACAGCACTGGCAGCCAGCCCCGAACAGATCCGGTTGCAGCTGCCACACAGCCTTCCCCCACCCTGCCTCACACGCCTTAAATGTTGAGGCTTTCAGCAGCTCCTTGGCCAGAACAGTTTCCTGGCCTTTCCCAATATCCCAGGAATGCAAACACAGCAGAGCTCCCCCCTGGGAGCAGCACAAACTGCAGCACTGAGCACAGGGCAGAGGCAGCCCTTCCTCATCCCCTGACTAAATATGGTGCTGCTTCTCCTCCAGGGCCCCGTGTGAGAAGGAGATGGAAAGGGAAACATCTCCTTGCCATCTAAGGAGGATCTGGCAGGGTCTTTTCCTGGCCATGCACTCCCACCAAAGCGGGAGATGGATGGAGAATGCATCACATCCCTGTTGGGAAAGGCCAGCCCTGGGTAACTGGTTCACAGGTTCTTTTGAGTTGGAAGGGACCCACAGGATCATCGAGTCCAACTCCCAAGTGAACACCCACCCAGGGATGAGACCCACAGGTGTGGAACCACGGGCACCACACTCCATCCATCCAACCCTCCCACCATCCAGACCATGGCACTGAGCTCCTCATCCAGTCTGACCTTAAACACTTCCAGGGATGGCGACTCCACCACTTCCCTGGGCAGCCCATTCCACTGAGGGATCACTCTCCCACAGCTGCCAAGCTACTGGGCTGGTGTTGGGCTCTCTGCACTACCCTGGAGCAAGGCTGTGTTCAGGCAGACCCTCAGGAGGGAAATCTGGGCACTTTTATTGCCCTTTCAAAGAGCTTTGTCAGGAGCTTTGTGCCAGGGCTGGCAGTGAAGGACCTCAATGGCACCCGGGTGGATTTGGAGCTCCAACAGAAGCTTTCACAGTCCCTCCTGTGTACTTGTCACAGAGCTTTGAGACGCAGCAAAAAAATTCCTTCCCCAGCTCCTGAGTTTCTGCATCACAGGAATTCCAGTGCTCTGCCCTCACGGAGTTAAGGACCCTTTGTTTTTATAAGAACAGCTGAGTCCTCCACAAAATAATTAAACAAGAGCTGCCTCTGCTTTCCAAGACCAAGCAGGCTCATTACAGCACATTTCTGCTGTACTACCCTGTCAGCTGGACCCAGCCCAGCACTCAATCACCAAGTCACTCCCCAGCCAATCCCCAGCTCTAATGCACTGTGGGAGGTTTGGCTCCTTTTTGAGGATTTTTTTTTGGCAGATCAGGTCAAAGAATTTGCTACTCTCCCCTAAAGATAATGGTTTCAGGTTCCTCCATGAGGCCCAAATGCAGCACTGGGGAACATGCCGGGGGTGCAGGAGCTGGGGAGCACCACCCACAGCCTGTGGCACAGCACACTGGGCTGGCACATGAGCCACAGCCTGAGCTGGGGAGCCCTCAGGCAGCATGGGCAGAGCTGCTGGGCATGTGTGGAGTGTGATTCTGTCCATCTGCAAAGCACAGGGACAGGAGCCCTGAGCTCAGCACCATCTCCCTGGGGACTTGCTTCCACGAGATGACCATTTTCCCCACTTTGGCCGGGTGTTCCCATCTGGAATCTGCCTTCAGCCTCATTTCATGGCTCTTGGAGGTCTGCCCTCCTCTCTAGGTGCCAGCATCCCCTGGCAGCAGCTTTCCATGGCAAACCAGCTGTGTGCACAGGGGGTGAGGGCAACGTTCCCCACCCTCCTTATCTGAGGCCACCACAGAAACAGGACTTCCTTCTGCACAGCAGCTGCAACAAGGACCCAGCCCGACACCCCCTCCCTGCCAGGGAAAACCTCTCTGCAACAACCCTGCTCAGTCCTCCCAGACAAAGTCCTTCCAGACAGAGCCTGGAAACTCCCACATCCGAGAGCTCCCAGCTGCTCTGGCTGCTTTCCACACTGCGCAGGGAGAGAGACACAGCAGCAGCCTCCGGCTCTCCCATCTGAATCCAGCTCTGTGAGCTGCAGCCCAGGCAAGTTGGCCAAGAAACATCCAGTAGCTGGGCCAGGTGGACACAGGAGCGTGGCAGGAATCATCCCACGGGGACACTGGTATTTCCCTACCGAGATCAGACCTGGAGTGTGTCTGTTGACAGATCCCAGCTCTGCCTGCTGCTCCCATGGAAGAGATCCTGTCTGTGCTCCCTGCTGCCATGGACGGGATGGTGAGACTGGGACCAGGGTACTGGGAAAACATTAAACCTCAGTGGGGACCTGCTGCAGGGGCAGCTCTGATGATGCATTTCTGCTGCTCTGTGGCAGGTGAAATGTGTTGAGGAGCCATCAGCAGACACATGCAACATGTGTGCTCCTGTCCATACGAGCCCAGAACGGCTCAGGTTGAGAAGAACCTTAAAGCCCATCTCGTTCCACCCTCTGCCATGGGCAGAGACACCTTCCACTGTCCCAGGTTCCTCCAAGCCCCATCACAGGGGGCTTCTCCCAAAAGGAGAATCACTTGTTCTCGTACATGATGGTCCTCAAGGGTGGGGGCAGAAATCTGGTAACCCTCAGGCTGAGGACAGAGGTCATCTTCTGACTCAAAGGTCCTGCAACCCCTCCGGATGCAGATGACCCAGTTTAAGGACCTGCTCTCAGCACTGTAACACCACCAGCCCTGGCAACCCCCAGAGGGAGGGGAAGGGTGTCTGGGGACCTGCAGCAGGAACCCAGCAGAACCCGCAGGATTCCGAAGAGCAGGAAGAGGAAGGGAGCTCAGAGTCACCCACACACAGATCCTGTTCTGCTGCCCTTCCCTGGAGGGGACACTTGGGTCCAAACACACAACACAGACACCCTCAGTAACAGCAGATTTGCAGGCAGGCTGGGGGTGATGCTTCAGCACTTCTCAGGAGGCCTTCCCTCAGCACAAGGGCCAGGACAGGACCACATCTGCTTCCCATCATCTTCTGGGACACAGAGGGAGATCCCAAGCCAGTTCCCAAGGCTCAACCACGTTTTCAGTATGGCAAAGCCACTTAGAAGGCCAAAGCTACCATCACCTTCTGCCTCCACCACTGGGAGAATCCCTGTTTCATGCTCTAATCCTTAACATCTGGAGACAGACTGGAGGACCCAGCCTGACCTTTCCCTGGGGTAGGGACAGACAAAGTCCCTGCGTGGGTGCTGGCTGAGGTCACTCCTGACAGCTTGGACAGTCCCTGGTGTCCTGAGATGCTCCGTGTTCCTCCCACAGAACTGACTTCCCAGTCTGGGGAGAAGAGGAGCCTCTGGCACAGGGCTGGCACAGCCAGGCTGTTTGCAGGGAAATCCTAAGGGGCACTTACCCAGCCCATAAACAGGACGTGACCGGGCTCCCTCCCGGCTGCCAGAGAGCCAGGAAAGGGGGCAGGGGGCGAGAGGGGAGGTTCTGGTACTCACTGCACAAGAAGCAGGACTTGTGGAAGCTGTTGCCTTCACATTGCACCTCCTCAGCAAAGTACACGGCCTTCTGGCAGACCCCACACTTCTTTCCTCCTCCCCAGTTTGGCATCCTGCAAGGAAAGCAGAGGCAGCAGCAGGGTCAGGGCAAGGGGTCAGGCAGGAGCAGGGATGGGGGCACTCAGAGTGGGCAGAGACCACCCACAGATGTTCACAGAGTCACAGAATACTCCAAGTTGGAAGGGACCCCAAGGATCATCGGGTCCAACCCTGAGGTGAATGGCCCATATGGGCATCAACCCCACGGTGTTACCAGCACTGCGCTCCAACCAACTGAGCTGTTTGCTGTGTGGGTCTAATTAACAGAATTAGCAGAACTCAGAATGCCCAGGGGACCCATCATTACAGCACCCTGCAGCACCAGCCACCTCCCAGGGACCACTGGTCCTGCCTGCCAGGAGCAGCAGAAATTCCCCTGCCCTGGATGCTGTGGGACCTCACAGCTCCTTTCAGTGCCAGGAAAAGGGAGGAAGTGGAACAATGATGGGAGACGGTGCTTAGGGAGGTACCCACAGCCTCAGATCCCAGCCCTGCTGTTACACCCCAGCCAGAGCCAGGGGGCTGGAGAGTCAGAGCTGTCACCCCCTCTGGAAACAGTCCCAGCCTCTCCTTCCTGACCAGCTCATCCATCTCGGCCACCGCAGGGCAGGGCGACACCACCCAGAGGGCAGGAGCTGAGCCCTGATACCAGCAAAGACAAAACCAGTGGCACAGGGTCCCCACACCACCATCAGCTTGTGCCTTGCCTGGCTCACCACTCCCAGGTCTGCCCCGTCCTCCTCCAGGACTGCAGGCTGGGAAATCAGGACTCAGGGACACCGTGAAAGACCTGAGGATGTAAATGCTTTTATTTCTCTCTCCTCTTTCCTGAACTGTCTCTGATGAGAGACAACCAAGAGGCCCCTTTATCTGCAAATTTAAAGATCACCCCAAAATCCTGTGAGCAGATAACACAACCAGCAGAGCTCCAACATAGAGGGGCCTTGATACTTGTGAAGTATCACATAAACCTCATATGTCAACAAAAATCTGGAGACATTCAAACAACAGAGTCCTGCAAGATTTTGAGGGAGCCAGGCTGGCTGGTGGCCACGAGGAAGGTAAAGAGGCTCTAACAGCAAACTGGGGCTGGTACAAAGAAAACAAAACCCTTTTTGGTGGGGCCCAGTGATACAAGAAAGGTCAACGGGCACAAGCTACAGCTTGGGAGGTTTCCAGGGGCCTCTCTCCACCTAATTACAGCTCTGTAATTCTCCATCCTCCTCCCAGGAGGACAAACAGCACAAGTCACCCTCCCACGGCTTCCTGACTCCTGAGCAGCTGAAGCAGCAGGACAATGTCCCCAAAGCCAAACACATTTCCCCAGTACATGGTGTACGGGATCTCACCAGCTCCCTTGGCTTGGCTGTGTGGCAAAGAGAAGGGGACCTGGGTCTGCCATGGTACATCAGGAGCCTTCGAGCCCCCTCCTTGCAGCAGATCCAGACCCCTGGGTCACCTCAGGCAGCTGAAGCCCCATCCCTGGGTCTCCAATGGCCCAGCCAGTGGCTGAGACAGCGGTGGGTGCTAAACACACCAGGACATGGTATGTGACATCAAACACTTTGTGTGAACATCAAACAGAGATGAGGGAGCACAAAGCTCCACAAACCTTCTGCTCACGGCCACAGTGAGATCCCAGTACTTCCCAGTTTACAGAGATGTCAGGATCTGACAGAGATGTCACAGATACTGTGTAATAGTGTTTGTCAGGCCACAGAAAAGGGGAACTGAGCTCAGCCTGGCTGTCAGAGCTGGCAGGGCACAGGGCACGGGTCCAGCCCAGCCACAGCTCCTGAATGCTCAGAGGGTCTGTGTGGGACAGACACCTGGAGCTGTGGAGGGAGCAGGGGCTGGAGAGGTTGTGCTGGCTCCAGGGATGCCGGGAGCCGTGTCTGAGACGTGATCACAGCAGCCAGAGAGTCTCTTTTCCAAAGGCCCTGCAGTCTGGGCTTCCCTCTGTGCCAAATCCCACCCTTCTGCCCTGGTCCTCCCAGTCCCAGCCTTTGGATTGCCTAAAAAGGACACAGATTGTTTCTCTTCAGAGCCTGTTTTTTCCTCTGCACCAAGACGAGGGCATGACCTGGTTTCAAGAGCCTCCATGGAGGGCAGAAACATCCAGCAACATCCCCCTGCCAGCCCCTGCCACCTCTGCACGGCATGGGAGCCCTCCAGCCCCTTTTGCCCCTGTGCCCACCTGGGTCAGGAATGCCACAACACTGACCACACCTTCTCTGAGTCCCTCATCCTTTTCCAAACACCTCAGCTGACAGACCCCCTCTCTGGGACTCCCCAGCCCTGATTTGGGGGGACAGCCCCTTGCCAGCGATCCCTGCTCCACAGCCAGGGCATCCTTGAACACTGTCCTCAGTCTGGAACCTGCTGCTCCCCTTTCCCCCCACATTTTTCCCCCTCACTGCAGCAGCAAAGGAAGCAGCTTTGTTCGTGCACAACATCAGGGTTCATGGGCCCAAACCCAGACCTCAGTGGTGGGAACCCCTTCCCTCAACACGCCTGTTGGTCTGTGGGAGCACAAAAGGTGCTTCTGGGTGAAGCTGATGTGACATTTGCCACAAGAAGAGTCCAAGCCCTTTTGCTGCTTCCTCCATCCCCCGTGGGAAAGCTGCAGGTGCCTCCACAGTCTCAACAACGTCCTGGGGATTTTGGCAGGTGACTCTCACCATGAAGCTCAGATGCAAAGCCATCAAGAGCTCCTGGCACACACCAGGATGGATTTTCTGAGGGGAGAGACCACGGAAACAAGTTTTTTCTGGGGACCCATATTAGAGCTCACAGCTGGGCACAGAAAAGCCTGAGATAAGATTTAAGTTGCTGAGAGTTCCCTCTCAGTCCACAACATCCACACCACATGATGACAGCCCAGCACACAAAGTGCTGTTAGTCCTCCAGGTCAGTATAACCAGGGAAAAAGGAACAGGAACACCCCGCTCACAGAGCCTGGGACCTGCACCAGCCATCTCAGAGGCAAAGTCCCTATAACAGCCATCCAGACAGACTTATCATCCCAACTCCCTATTTAATAACCACTTTAAGATAAGCCAGAGTGTTTTAAATCCTTTAAGCATCTTTTTCAGAATACATTGCATATTTTTCCTGATTGCAACACTTAGTGACCTCACTTGCACTTCTCCAAGTCACCACGGGCCCTGTGTGAATGAGGAACAGGAGGTGACTGTCCTGCACCAATGACCTCCCTGAGCACAGGCAAGAGAGATCCCCAGGGCTGCCAAAACCCAACATTATTTTCCTTCCTCCCTCAGCTCCACAGCCCATGGAGCACAACTCCCAGCAAACAGTGAGCCCTGCAGACACCATCCTCAGTGCCAAGGGAGCCTCAGCTCCGGAGCCACTCCATCCTCCACTCTGGATAAGGGAAAGGACCTCGACACCCAAGATCCCATCCTTTAGCAGCAGCTGAAGTGCTGAGGAGCACAGACATAAAGGGAGGCTTGGGCAGAACCACCCAAGGCTGACACTTGTTGGAGATGAACTCCAGTTCCAGTGTCTGAGGGCTGATGTTGCTGCAGTCCAGCTCTCAGGGACAAGGCCAGGTTGGACAGGGCTTGGAGGAACCTGGTCTAGGGAAAGGTGTCCATGCCCATGGCTGGGGTGGGACTGGAAAACCTCCGAGGTCCCTTCCAGCCCAAACCATTCTGTGGTTCTGTGTTTCACCAGTTTGGGAGGCAGTTCAAGCTGTGCTGAACCACCAGGCATAAACCAGTATGGAACCAGTATGTCCTGGTGCTTTGGGATGTCACCTGAACCTGGGCTGTAAGGGAGGCAGTGAGCAGGGGCAGCCAAGCCATGAGGCAGCAGGAACAGTCACCCTCTCCTTACAGTGGGGTGAAACACCAGTGTTCCCATCAAAGCCGACACCTTTCACCCTCCTGCCTGTGAGCAGCTGCCCTGTGACTGCTGGAGGTGGACCAGTGCCTGTCACTTTGTGGACACAGCTCTGTGAGCACAGGAGCGTCAGAGCAGGGCAGGAACATCCCTGCAGCCACCAGGATATCAGCTCAACCCTCCAACCTCCTGCAATAGCTGAAAAACCTTTCCCATGTATGTCCCTGACTGAAATCTTACAGTAATTAAGTGCAGAGTGACCACCTCGGGATGGGAGATCACTAAGGAACAGGACAGTCCTGCTGGCCCATGTTCAAGGGTTTTTTTCCAATGAGAGTATTAAAACAACTGAATGACAGACAAGCACCATCAGTGCTGCACAAAATTCATTCTAAGGATGTTCCAGCAGCCCAGGCAGGATTATTACATGGCCTGGCAAAGGGATAACTCAAAGGGGAGGAAGCAGGACCCTCAAGACCTGGGGTATGATTAGTGCCTCCCAGTTGAGAGAGCAGCTAGCATGGCCATGAAATGGGCAGAAATTTGAAGCAGGAGGCACCAGACAGATGAGGCAGAGCAGAGGAACCAGCTCACAGGGTACTTAAGTAAGTAATTTAAGTAAGTCACTTTCAGTAAGCGACTTTAAGTGACATTTAAATCACTTTAAGTAAGCGACTTGAAGAGGACTCTGTGCTACGAATAGTGTAAACAAGTATAAGTGAAAGTCCTGTGTGACACAGAGACGAACTGGGGAGCAAGAGAAGAGGGTCCTGAGGCTGATGAGAACAGTGACACAGCAAAGCACTGGGCATCACCACAGAGATACCAGAGCACTGACCCAGGAGATGCAGCTGGATCGGATCGGAGTCTCTGAGGGTTTGCTGTGAGAGGAGGAAGGAAGTCAGGAGGGTCTGAGGTCCAGAGTGATGCTCACACACAGCTCATCTACTCCATGGGTCTCAAAGCAATCAGCCAGGACTTCTGCTGCCAAGGCAGCCTTGGGTTGGCTGTGCCAGGACAGGGCCCATGTGAAGCCACCAGCCAGACATGGCCCTCACAGCCATGCCCCAGGGACCAGCACACCACTGCCCACACACACACGGCTGCCAAGCTTGGCTTACAAAGGCCACAGGTTATTCTGAGTTGGAAGGGACCCACAAGATCATCGAGGCCAACTCCCAAGCAAACGCCCACCCAGGGATCAGACCCACAAGTGTAGAACCACGGGCACCACACTCCATCCAACCCTCCCACCATCCAGACCATGGCACTGAGCTCCTCATCCAGTCTGACCTTAAACACCTCCAGGGATGGCGACTCCACCCCCTCCCTGGGCAGCCCATTCCACTGAGGGATCACTCTCTCTGGGAAAAACCTCTTCCCAACATCCAGCCTAAACCTCCCCTGGTACAGCTTAAGGCCATGTCCTCTTGTTCTGGTGTCGTCAGCCTGAGAGAAGAGATTCACCCCCACCCGACTGCAACCTCCCTTCAAGTAGTTGTAAATAGCAATGAGGTCACCTGCCACAGCTGGGATTCTCAAGGAAAATCCCAGCTTTATCCAGAACAAAAGTCAAGGTATTTCCAGGTGTGCTAAGAAAAGATACTGATGCTTGCAGGGATCAAGACCCATAACCTGACCAAGCTCCCTTATGTCCCCTGGTCAGTGACATCCCTGTCACTTTGTGCTGCCTCCCAGGGGCAGGGAGCCGAGCTCAGCCACTCTGAGGCAGCGTCCAGGCACTGACGCCCCAGCTGGGGAGGCCTCAATCCAGAAGAGCTCCTGAGGCTGGAGAGACATTGTTCACTGAACTATGGGAGCTGGGATGGCACCACATTCCCTGTTCAGCAGCAGGGCTGAGCTCTGCATTAACCCAACTCTTCATTCCCCGCAGATTGAGGGCTCACCAACACCCCCACACCTCTCCAGCCTCACCAGGCAGGAATCAGAGAATCCCCTCAGCTGAGAAGGGGCTCACAAGGATCATCCAGTCCAACCCCTGGCCCTGCACAGACACCTCAGCAATCCCACCCTGTCCCTCAGAGCATTGTCCAAACACCCCTTGGGCTTTGGCAGCCTTGGGGCTGTGCCCACTGCCCTGGGGAGCCTGGGCAGTGCCCAACCACCCTCTGGGGGAAGAACCTCTTCCTAATATCCAGACTAACCCTCCCCTGACACAGCTCCAGCTGTTCCCTCGGGTCCTCTTCCCTGTGTAAGAGTGCTCTGTCAGGCAATAGAAAAGGGAAATGGATCTCATCCTGGTTACCAGGGCTGGCAGGAGAGGCAGGGCAGGGCTCAGGGCTGGCCCTGCTCCAGCCTGGCCACAGCTCCTGGATGCAGCTCCTGGAGGATCAGCACAAGACAAATGGTGCCTTTCCTTCAGGTCCTATCACAGAAAGGAGAGATCAGAGCTGGCCCTCAGGGGGAAGCTGTAGACCCTGATGAGCTCTGACCTCAGGCTCCTCCTCTCCAGGATGAACAGAAAAATGACCACAGTTGCTCCTTGCCTGGACTCTGCTCTACACCCTTCACCAGGCTCCAGAACCAGAGGGAGCAGCACCCAGAGCCAGTCTCACACAACACTATTCGAGCACTGGCACCTTCTCTCCCAGTCCCTCCCTCTCTTTATTTGATCCATCCCGCGGTTCAGCCAAGTGCTCATGAACCCCGTCCCCCAGGCCGGTGGCTCTGAGGCTCAGGAAGCAGCAGCTGGAGCTGTGTCTAAGCTGTGATGTGACCTGAGTCCACAGCAGCGCGAGGGCTGAGCCAGCTCCGTCTCCCTGGGACTGAGTTGTACCGAGACTGCGAAGTGCCGGGCCAGCAGAGCCCAGTTCTGGCGAGGGGACAGGGGGACAGGGCTGTGACGCCACCACCCTGTGATTTCCCTTTGCAAAGGGGACGGGAACACTGAGCAGAGTTCCGAGGAGTGGAAGTCTGGCATCGGGGCGGGAAGTGCCCACGCGTGGATGATGCCGCACTCCCGGCCGGGTCAGCGAAGTTCCCGATCTGATGCAACAGCTCCGGCTTCCGCATCCCGCCATGTGCGCGGGTCCTCCGGAGCTCCTGCCTCGGGGGGTCCCACCGCCCTCAACGCACCCCACGGGCATACGGGGGGCTGTGCCCCCTCTCCAGCCCCGCACCTCACCCCGGAGGGGTCCGCCGGGCACGGGGATGGGGCAGCTCTGGGGGATGGAGGGATGTCGGGATGGGAGGAAGGAGAGACGGAGCGGCGGGAGGATGGGGCAGTGGAGGGATGTCGGGATGGAGGCAGCCCCGGGGATGGGGCCGTGGGTGGGAGGCGGCTCCTCGGCGCTGCACGTACCTGCGGCCGGGCCGGTGTCGCTGTCGCTGTCACTGTCGGGGTCGGGAGCGGCGCCGGGGGCAGCGGCCGCTCGGGGTTTTGTTGGCGGCGGCGGCG